>JALPQI010010507.1:0-38403 GCA_025490895.1 Thaumatotibia leucotreta
GACATTCGAAGAGGCAGATGATGATCGAGAACGAGAGGAAACTTGAATTATCCCTTTCTCTTTTAGCTGATACACAAAACGTGATTGGTTGATTTCGTAGAACGGGCACTAGAACAGCGAATGCTCTTTTGGTTTAAACGCACCTTTACATAAAGTGCCCTGTAAACTATAGGCTAGATCATCTGCCCAATAAGGAAGATATTTGGCGGTAAATTTTTGACAGATCATTTTTAAAAAGTTTTGTATTATTTTGTGTAACCGAAAAATATAAAAACTTGCCAACGAATCGAGAGCCTCCTGGAGGTTTAAAACAATGTCGGCCTTGCTTTTATTTAGTTCTAAGTTGCCTATATTCTCGTACTTACTTACATGATCAGCTATAAATTGTAGTAGGCATCATGTTCTACGTTCTACGTAATTGTTACCTATGAATAAAGTTGTAAATCAAATGTAAATATTAACTTACCTACTGGCATATCACTGTCGAAATTGCTGTCCATCCCGTCGACAGAGAGCAAGACCATATTTTTTACTTTGGCCTCTGCTGGAGTCAAATCGGGGGCTGTACTGGAGCCACCCCCGGTGCGGTAAGTCTCCGCCCGTATTTTCGCTGAATTTTTTGTGGTTTCTCGCTTTATGCCCTCGTTTTTAATCCTTAATGTTTTGGAAGAGCGATACGTCTTACCGGTGGCGGCATTGAACTCCCGTTCGATTGCTTTCCAGCATTCCACCTTCTACCCCCAGGTCACTGAATCACTCTTCTTGTTTTCTAGTATAGATTTATTTCTTTCGACGAGTCGAATTAACTCGTTTACCTCTTGAGGAGTGAAATTGGTACTCCTTTCTCGTTTTTGAGACATTATTAAATTTGAAGTCTTTGAAGACACTCAGGAACACAGTGAATTAGTGAAAGATAAGTGAAACGAAAGAAATCAATGATGAATTAACGCGCCAAAACCCATCTATAATTCTTTTTCTTTTTGACATTTGCATAATGTTTCGTTTCACAAAAAAAACAATAGTTTCTATAGAAAAACTTTTAAATCATTACAACTGTCGCAGAATAATGTATTTAAGTTTATATCAATACATTATATAAAGTTATTCATAAAAAATTAACTTTGAACACTTTTTAGTGTGATAAATTGAAATAAATGTAACTTATGTAACACGCTCTCACATGTTACGTACGGGTCTCACCAAACTAGTCGACGCCGTTTCGGCTAATCGCGTACGGAAAAAGCTTTATGTCAACGCAATAAGAGCGAGGACATCGTAAATCGGCTCGGCCCGCGCGAAACGACGACTTTCGACGGGAAAACGGCGTTTTGCCGTAAAGCTGTTCGCATTCGTACGACCCCGTTTGCAGCCTAACGCACACGTTCGCATTCCTAAATCTCCTAATACCGCCGTACGGTGCCGGAAAGAGTTGAACGGCTCCGATCACGGCCGACTACCTACGATAAGGACCGGTCAGAGCTGGCGGAAGCCGTTCAGCGTCTTCGACGGCCGAACATAGCTGACGACGGCCGAAAAGAGCCGATGACGTCCGAAGTAGCAACTGATGCGTTTGTATTTATTCATTTGAATTATTACCCACATTAAAATCTGCAATAGATCTGACAACACGAAGTAATACTGTCGTAATCATATACGTCTGTTCAATTTTAAACTAGTTACTAACAACTAGCCTCCAAAAATGAGATTTACGATTGCCGATCACCCGCTGTCCTATCTATCTGTTCGTCGGACTCAGTGGCTGTACGCGTGCTGTCTGACGTCTCGACGGCAGGACGGAGCACGGGAGAGCCGACCGCCGCTTTACAACTGTTGCGACAGCAAATCGCAGCCGATCGAGCGTTTCTACGGCCGTAAGGAGGGTGAGACTGCTTAACGCAGGTGTTCAACCGCGGAGACGGTCGATCGGCTAAATGCGAATAGTGTGGTGTAAAACACTCGGCGAAAGCCGACTCCGCGTCGATTGGTTTGGTGTGACCCTAAAATGCGATGTTGCCATGTATAACTTACATGTAACCATCAACTAGCTAACCGACACATAAAGGGTTTAGCAGCCTTACCGAACAAGAGGTGCCTTTCCCCACGGATGAGGTCAATATTTTAGGTGGTGTACTAGCAGGACCTAAGAATACTCCATGCTTAATATCAGCTCTAGATCTTCTTTTGTTTCAAAGTTATTCAAGATAATGTAAAATATACAGGGTGCCGTTGAAAGTGGCATATTTAGTAAACTGTTCAAGTTAGATCAACCAAACAAAATTGTGTTTGATAACAATAAAATAAACTACAAAATGCATATTTTTAACCTGCATCTTGTCCTTATTTTTCATAATAAAAAAAGGTTTCTTGTTTTTTTTCCATATTTTTTTTTATTTTACGCGGAGGTACACCTACAGAAAAAATATGCATACATAGCCACTAATGTCCACTGTATACATAAAGAAAAATATTTCCGTAAATCATCGTGCGTCATGCTAAAAAAAAATTTTTTTTAGAAGTAGTCGTTACTGGCATACAAATAAAGTACCAGTGCAGTGTGAACATAAGTTAGTGTGTAGGTATACAATCTCTCGACACTTACCGCACAAAATATCATTGACGTAAATTGACTTATACCAAAAAAGTTAAATCGGTGTAATACAAAAAAAAAATTTTTTTTTTGCTAAACCAGTTAAAAAACAATGAGTTCAAAAAAACTTTTTAGCTCATTTAGTTTTATGTCCACTGAACTACCAATATGTTTAATCATTAATAAGGTACAATGTTGTGATACCTAGATACATCACTCACAGGTCGTAACTTTAACATACTGTTTCTCCTTAATGGATAACTTTAAAACACTGGGACCTTTTGCGAATAACTAGAGGCAGTCAGAGGAGACTTCCATTTGATTTTTTGCTCCTGTTACAGGCCACACCCTGTATAAATCAGCCTCTTGTCCAGTTTGTATGCATTTTTTCTTTCCACATATATTTTTTAACGTTTTTTCACAAGACTTACACTTAATTTTTTCCATTTTCCTACAGAAAATGCAACAAATCAAATGTAGAAAACAATACTATGTGTCAAATTTTTATCTCTCTTTTATAAAGCAAATGTACTAATAAGTCAATTTACGTCAATGATATTTTGTGCGGTAAGTGTCGAGAGATTGTATACCTACACACTAACTTATGTTCACACTGCACTGGTACTTTATTTGTATGCCAGTAACGACTACTTCTGAAAAAAAATTTTTTTTGGCATGACGCACGATGATTTACGGAAATATTTTTATTTATGTATACAGTGGACATTAGTGGCCATGTATGCATATTTTTTTTGTAGGTGTACCTCCGCGTGAAATAAAAAAAAATATGGAAAAAAAAACAAGAAACCTTTTTTCATTATGAAAAATAAGGACAAGATGCAGGTTAAAAATATGCATTTTGTAGTTTATTTTATTGTTATAAAACACAATTTTGTTTGGTTGATCTAACTTGAACAGTTTACGAAATATGCCACTTTCAACGGCACCCTGTATATTTTACATTATCTTGAATAACTCTGAAACAAAAGAAGATCTAGAGCTGATATTAAGCATGGAGTATTCTTAGGTCCTGCTAGTACACCACCTAAAATATTGACCTCATCCGTGGGGAAAGGCACCACTTGTTCGGTAAGGCTGCTAAACCCTTTACCGGTAAGGCGTTTGTGAAACGCAAACAATTCTAACACGAAGATTTAAGTGGCTGGTAACTTACCCGTGTCGGCTAGCTACTTGGCACTTTAATCAGACATTATGAAACAGACCCTTAATCTAATACACTTTGCATTAATAACAGTATGAAGTGCAATAACGTTTAAGTTAAAATCTGGTTCAACCAAATAAAAACTATGACAAATTTGGATTGGATTGGATGGAAATGATTAGTGTACGTGACCATACGTAATGGCCCTTGAAAGTAAGCCTAAACCACTTTCGTGGAGATTGATTTTGATGGACTGTATACTATAGGTATAGCGGGAATGCGGTGATGGACAGAAACAACCAGGATACTTCTTCTTGTACTTGCTGAGGGCGGAGGAGGATCTCTTCTTTTCTTCGGAGTTGTTTACTGCTTCGCTGCTTGCTTGTTACTGTTTTTGCGATCTGAGAGAGATCTGAAAAGGAAGACAGGTGGAGAGATAGAGAGGCTGATGCTCGGTGCTCGATGCGCGGCTGTCGGCGCGTCGCTAGCGGCAGTGCTGGCTCGTCGTTGAGAGTCTGCTGCTGAGGAAGAGAGAAAATGGTGACCCAGCGGGGGCACCCGGGCAGGGCCCCGCTGGGTCGAGAGAGAGAGCTGCTGGTGTCAGCCGTCTGGCGGCTGGTGGAGCAACGCTCGAGGGAGATCCCGAGCGTTGAAGTCAGGTGGCCTGACATAGTGGGGCGCAATGCCCTGGAGACGTTCGTGGATACATGACCCGTGCGAGCCTCTCGACAAACTTGTCCAGTTTGCGCCACTTCAGGCCCTGCTCGATAGAGGCATTGCGCACATAGCGCGGGGCTGCGACTATGGTGCGTAGCGCTTTGGACTCCACAGTCCAAAGCTTCTTCTTGTTGGACCTGGAACAGAAAGAATACCATGCAGGTGCGGCATAAGTTAGGCGAGACCGAACGTAGGCTTTGTAAAGCCCAAGTTTGGTTCGCAGAAGCAGCTTGCTGCAAAATAGTGGCCGGAGTTTGAAGCGAGCCACGTTCGCTCGTTGGACGGTCTCGGCAACGTGTGGCCCCATGCGCAGTCTCCTGTCAATGGTCACCCCCAGGTATTTCACTGTGGGTGCCCATGACAGTGCCTGACCTAGAAGGGAAGGAGGATCTGGTAGGGTCCGTTTACTACCAGTAATGAGAGTCTGAGTTTTACCCACGTTGACTGAAAGTCTCCACTTGGAGAGCCAGTCAGGGAGGGCGTCGAGAGTCGGCTGGATCTTGGCGACCGCGTGCCGCATCTTGTAGGAGCTGGCGAAGTAGGCTTTGTCATCTGCAAAGAGAGCGAGTTGTGTGTTGCCAACGACTGGTATGTCGTTGGTATACCACCCATAGCATGCTGGTGACAGGTAGCTCCCTTGCGGAACGCCCGCCAGGATGGGGCGCTCTTGGGAGAGGCTGCCCTCCACTTTGACGTGGAAGCGCCGCTCTACCAGGAATGCAGCTATGAGCCTCACGATGGGGCAATGTGAGGACGGAGGTGTGAGAGCAACAACCTGCATTGCGGCCTTGAGCGGCAGCGACGCCTTGTCCTTGCAGACGTCTGGCGTGATGTTGATACGGCCTGCGAGATCTGTCAAAAAATGATCGACTGCCCTGTATTCCTCCCCGGATCGAGGAAGGAAGCGGAGGCCACGGTTGTCCCCCTTGGCCTCGCAGGTGGCCTTGTAGCCGAGCTGCGTGGACAGGTCGTTGAGATGTTTCTGCCAGTCCGGGAAGTCCTCTACCACGATGCTCGGGTACTTGGCCGCGGGGGGGGGAGGAGCGGCAGAGCTAGCAGCACGCTTGCTCTTTGCCTTACTTTTGGGAGCGGGAGCGGCGGGTGTTCTCGCTGCGTCAGTGAACGATGGGCGCGCGGTCGCCGTCGAAGGCGCGGTGGGGCACGGCTGCGGCTGGTGTGAGACCTGTGGACAGACGGCGGGATGAGGTCCCCCGCGGAGCACAGGGGAGATGCGGTTGCATTCCCGCTTTCCCTCCTGTGCCGGCGGGCTGTCCTCCTCCCGACTCCTCTTCTGCTGACGCTCGCTAGCGTGCTTCAGCAGGGTGTCGAGTAGTTTAGCCTCGAGTGTGTCCAAGGCACCTCTGTTCATCGATCCTTTCGAAACTTGTTCAAGTTTCGAAAAGATGTCCGACCAAGCGCTCCGGTTCAATTCCAGGCTAAACTCCTGCGGTACAATGCGGCGGGGCGATGCACGACGGCCGGGGTGCGCCTTTGCGGGCGTCTCCTCGTCCGTCGAGTGATGAGACAGGTTTGAAGCTGTCCCACGTGGTATTTTGTCGCCTTTCGGTTCATCGTCCGACTCACCGATCGGCGACAAAATCCCACGCGACGAGTTGCGACTTGCGCACCGGTCCGACCCCTCGTCCTCGGGGGCTTCGGCACTGCCCGAGCCAACGTTCGCTTCCCCCGTACCACTTCCACCTCCGAATCCATGGATTCGTCGGTGTAGGTCTGTGCGTCCTCATCTGTGAATGACCCCGATTTCGGGATCTGTTTCCGTTTCGGCTTTGGCGGCGCTGAAGTCCCTTCGGTAGCGGAGGGCTATACCGATGCGATACCTGACTCTAGTGCGGCGTCTGCTGCTGACGGCTGTGCTGGTGGCTGCGCTGCTGCTGCCTTGCGGCCTTTGCGGGGCGAGTGTTGCACTGCCATTCTGCTGCTCACTCACTTACTTCACTGGACACTGAAACAGACAAGAAAAAGTCTGTGATTAACTAGCGCTAACGGTAGCGGTAGTCGCGGACACTGAATTGACACTAGCGCGAAAACGGGTACGCGAGATCGATAGGATACACGGGTCTCTGGGATTCGGCCTCAGAGCGCACTTGTGTTCCTTTAGAAAACGCGTCGCGATTTGTTTCCACTAGCGCGGCACTTAGTGACTGAGAGAGAGAGAGCGAGATAGATAGTGAGCGGCTGAGGTACAGAGAGCGCACGTCTGTTCCCTTCGGCAGCGCGTCACCAAATATGAAAGATTTTACCTATTCAACCTGGGTCATACAGTGAAAAAAAATATGATATAAAACTTTAATTTTTAACACTGCAAAGTGTTACAATGTGATAGTAGCATTGTACTAGTTAATAGAGAAGATCCTCAGCCGAATCAACATTACCGGGGACAAAAATAGGTGCTCCATATAGATTTACTTGAGCAGGTGCTCCATATAGATTGGTTTTTAAAGCTAAAGAGGTGGCAAAAGCAATGGAAAACAAACCACAATCAATAGTGTTGGGTTGTCGTTGTACACTTGGAAACTGAATACAAGATTCTGGATTTTTTGAGGTTTTCCTAGAGCATCAAAAAGAACATCCGCAGTATTCCATTAATGTTATTACATTAATACAGCACCAGTGCCCCACTAACCCCACGTCACCGTCATACATCTCTTGGAGGTGCGTCTCATGTTTAGGTACAGGTTCTATCAGTTCCGGGTAAATGATGTGTGCCGAAGTAACTTCATGAAATGCACGTACTACAGGGTCCTTAGTAATGAAAAAAAAAAAAAAAAACTAATTACACTATGAATAATATTTTTATTTGTAAATATAGCTAGAAAAACGGGAATTATTTTTTGTAAATAACGTCGTCCAAGTGTAATCCGTTACAGTCATGGCACTCTTGCAAACGCCTTCTGAAATTGTCGATGACTGCGCGGCACGTCACTGCTGAAATGCTTGCCATTTCTGGATGTTTTCTTTTAGGTCATTAATTGACCGCGGGTTAGAGTCGTACACTTTAGCCTTAAGGTAGCCCCACAAAAAAAAAACCATTGGAGTCAGATCCGGGCTACGTGGTGGCCAGGAAATGTCTCCTCTCTTAGAGATAACTTTGTTTGGAAAAAGTTGACGGATAACTGGCATAGCTGTATTGGAGGTGTGGGAAGTTGCTCCATCCTGTTGAAACCATGTTCGGACATTAAAACCTGGAAAGTTTTGCAATATTTGAGTGAAAAACTTCCGATCATGGCCACATATCGCTCCGAAGTAACAGTAACAGCACGCCCTCTGCCGTCCTCAAAAAAGTAAGGCCCTATGATGCCATGGGCTTACATAGCGGCCAGGGCTATGTAAGGGCTTCTGGTGCTTAAGTTTTGGATTAAACGGGCTCCGATTGCGGCAATTTTGTTTACTAATGTGTCCGTTAATGTGGAAGTGTGCCTCATCAGAGAACATTGTTATTGAACGAAGTAAACCGATTAAACATTTCATTAGCTCTCTCTGAATAGCATCAGTTTCTTTTAATTCTTGCACCAACTGAATTTTGTAAGGGTGCATAAGTAAATCTTTCTTACGGATACGTTTAATGCACTGGAACGCTTACGAGTTGACTGTGTAGGATTTTCAGGAATAGGTTGTGTCACTGTGTCGATGTTTTGTTCCGTACGTGATGTCCTTAGGCGACCCAACCGCGGTTTATCTAACGTCGAACCGGTCTCCTCGAACTCAGCAACCCAATTCTTAATCGTTTGGAGAGCTGGGGTGTCATCAAAGTTGTGTAAACCATTGTGTTCTCGAAATTTACGCCTCGCAACGGTTGCCGAATTGTTGTTTTGATAAAACTCGCGCACACAAAACGCACGGTCCGCTCCGGTGAAACGCTCCATCGCGACTAAATTCCCAGAAACCGAATTTACTGCCCCCGCTTCCCTACACCGCTCACGAGTTTCAATTGTCGGTCCAGGTTTGGCTGTAAAATTCTCTCGCCTTCCTTTAAAATTATTGTGGTCGCCTGTCCAGGCAAACGTCAAAAGGTCAATGGGTAACATAGTCGTCATTGCTCTGTCTGCTTCTGCGTCTTTTGCTATTGGCGGGCAGCTACTGGCAAAACTACTGACTCTTCGGCAATGATGTCGACAGGAGTTTACTTCACATCATTATCTTAATCATCCTCCTCGTCAACATCAGAGCCTTCTTCGGCCTGGAGTGTCTTCCACCAAGTTTTAAATATTTCGTCACAGTTGTAAATGTTGGAAGGCGGGAATTCGTGTTTTTCTGTCAGCTTTTCAAGATTGTCATAGAAGTTCGCTCCAGTTCTATGTTGCTTGTTTGAACTTGTCCGCCAAGGGGAGTGCCAACATGTTCAAACACCGGACAGCTCGCGGCTCAAAGGAGCCATTCTCCTTTCCACGCCTGGAAAATTTGTTAAAGTGAATATAGCATCCAAGTCATGTTTAACAAAATGATTGATTGCATGAGATATGACTTTAGCCTACCTGGGGTTCTCGTTTGGTCCTCCATCAGATGATATCATGATAATTGGTTTCAACAGCCCTTGGTGTTTAAACCTTGTCTGCTTAAATGTGTCCAGCGTTGTCAGACTATCAAAGTCTACAGCATGTGTTGAGGCCGTTGACGACGAATGCTTTGCGCTTCTTATTGCAACGTAAGTCGTCACTCTTTGACGTGCTTTTCCTTCGTGGACGGTCTTGTAGAGTCATAGCCGCCAGTTTCGTATCATTGCAACCATAAGTAAATTGTTTGCCTTTGAAAGTGAATATATCGTAGCCGTGATAGGAGTCTTTAGTAATATTATTCATTAAAAAATTAACGCCGCAACATCAACTTTTCTTTTTTTACATAGTGACCATAATGATGTTATTTATTGAAATCAACTTACTTGCATTAATGTTTCTTGAGCTATCTCGGCCACACGCATCCCAATCTCTTTGAGAGTTTTTTGCTTTTATAGCATTTTTTACTGACATATCTTAGGCATAGTAGATGAATTTTATGTCGACAATTTTGTCTTAGTCTACAAGTCCATCAGGACTTGCACTTACAATCCGGGTCAATACATACATTTTAGATTTAGATATTTATTCTCAATAATAGTGTATCCGAATATGAGATACCATACACCCTATCATGGGACGAATGTGTTGGAAGGCATATTAGAATTACACCATTATCCCGACATTTGTCGATAACGTCAATGTTTCCCCTTATTCCTCGTACATTACCAATTTACATTACTAGCAATGTACAAGGAAATAATATTCTTCGTTCAAAACCGGGTAATGTGTAAAGAAAAAATTGTTCTTCATACATTACTAATTATTTTATCAGTTATGTACAAAGAAAAAATATTCTTCGCACAAAACCGGGTAATGTATCACGTAGGTATGGGTGAAGTGGCCATCTAAGATCAATATGACTGGACTCTTTTGATGGATGGATATTGTTTATGAAATGAACAATCCATTGCGTAAATATGTGGGTTTCTATCCAGCCCGGTTTGTGACAGGCAAACTGAGATCCAGGTGGAGCACCATTTTTTAGCTCTTCTTTCATGTTGACTCTAGGAAAAATGAATAGGGGTAGAACAAAGAAACTAGATGCACTCATCACGTTACTAGAGTTATTAGGGGTCCCCGCTCCGCTGACGAAATTCCGCCAACTTGTTTATGTCCTTTCAGACAATAACACTTTCTCCTTTTATGTTGAACAACAGTCACACCTGTCTCGTCCACGTTGTTGCTTGGCAATATCCTCGTTGGAGAGCTCTTTCGATTCCCTCGAGAGAATGTGTCATAATGCATTAAGTCCGCCATTTGTACTTTTTTCATTAATTGTGCAATAAAGCTTAAATAAATAAATGCCGGTATTAAAACTATTGAGATATTGAATGAGCCAGGAAGCAACGTGTTGCGGGCAATAATGTTGAAAATGGTCGTGTCGGCAGCGGTCGTCGGGCGGCGGCTTGACAAACGTTTGGGAAGCGTCGTCTTCTTCGTCGTAGTCGGACAGCAGCAGATGACAAGGTTGATATGACCATACAATAATGTAAAATTTGTCAGTTCTGTTATGGTTTTGAAGCCCTCCATCATTGCCGGTAGAGCATTACCACTGAATACGGGAACCAGGCACTTAGAATCAACCAGGACACGTTCTTCCTTTGATCTAGCGGCGTTGAAATTTTACGTTATCTCCAATTCTTTACCATTGAGGAAGGTAGTTCGGAAGGTGCGAGTGGACAGACGCCACAGGGTTGCTCGAACGACGTCGCTCATCTAGTAGCTATCCTGCCAGATCGATCGGACGAATCTTCTGTAGTCCTCGAACTCGAGGAATTTGGAAAAGTACAAAATCATTTCCAAGAATGTCTTTTTGGTTTTTTGGTACCTATCGGGCATTCAGAAATTGATTTTATTTTATCGTCTTTTGGTTTTTATCCTTTTGGTTTTAAATTTTCTGTAATCAAGTCAAAAACGTTTGCTACCCACATCAGATGTGCGTCCAATATTAAGATAAATGTGTATAATGCATTTCGACAAGTGTTTCCATTACCATTGTTTTGCCAGTTGTGGGTTGTCCTTTGAAGAAGAGGTTATTATTTTTCCTGTTTCTCCATAGAAGTGTTTTTGGGTCTTTTCTGCGAATTCTCTGATGCTTATGTTGTTGCTCAGTAGTACGAGTTCTAGGTGATTTGTTAATTTCTTCAGATTGTGTGGTTCGTTACAGGTGGGATCTCTGTTTAATGCGTATTCTTTTGCTCTGTTGAGTCGTTGTTGGGTGTTTTCCTGAAATACCAGAACTCTGGATATTGAATGGGCGCGTTGGATCCTCTCTTTTTTGTAAATTGTAAGGCAATCCCTTCAGGTGTTCTACAAAGTATTTCTGATGCTTCTCCTTCGTCAAAAGCTCGGTTTTCACATAAGAGTAACACCAATTGATTATTGTCGTTATCGTATTGTTGAGCTCGTCTGGTGATAAATTGTCTCCTAGGAACGGCTCCTTGTTGTACATCAGCATGGAGCTGTATTTGTTCAGAGTCCATTGTTCCCCGTTCACTGTCAGATATAATTTCATCGGCTTCAGGATTGTTTTCCACCTTTCGGGCGAAAGTTTGATTTGGTGCTGCGCCTTGTTCGCAAAGTACTGTAGTTCTCCTTTCGGGATTTCCAAGTGCATTGTTTTCGTACTTTTTTTGTCTTTCTTTCCATGGGATGTGCATTCCCAGTTGACTATTATTAGTTATTCTACTTAGTTATTCTACGCACTGCACAATTCTCTTATCGTCTTCGGTGAGAATGTTCCGTAATGTTGTACGATTAGCGTCGGGATGTAGATACTCAAGCAGACAAGATAGCATGCAATTTTTTTGTATTTATGGAGTTTTTGTTTAATAGCGTATCCAAGTCGACTATTAAATCCCCACGTTTTAGCCGTGGATATGTAGATGAGATGATAGTGCTCTCGCCTTGTGTTACTATGTTTACTGATGTACTTTCAAGGGCTGTGAATAGAGTTGAACGTTCTATACCTTCTCGCTTCAACGTAGCTACAGTTGATTGTAGGGCTGTATCTTCCTGATGGTCCGTTGAGTTCTCGGATGCTGTCCGTGTCGCTGCCGATGTCGGCATTAGAGATGAACCAAAAGACAAAAAAAAGGGGTGACTAAATAATAAATAAACAAAGTTAGAGCATATTTAATGACCTTTCAATAGATACCATACACGATGGTGTACATTGGGAGGTGGAGGAATAAATAAGCGCTTTTCGATATTAGGCAGCAGCCATTTTTATGACGTCATTACTGGTGACCTTGACCTTTGAGAGAGTGTCTCCCGGCAGTTTTAGATACAGAATAACATATTTAACAACAAACACTTTAGTTTAAAAACACTTCTACACTTTACTTTAGTTTACATGATCAAAGTCAGACACGAAGTGCCCGTCTCGTGCAGGGTCACCGCTTTTTATACCCTCGAGTAGCAATCCCCGATTGGTTCTACCTGGCAGTTACCTTACCCTCATTAATGATTTGCGGCAAGTAATACTCATATTGTAAGTGGAGGGTAGGCGAGTTGTTACAGTTTATATTACCCTCTTATGTTATACGCTCTTATGTTGTCAAGCGAACCGCCTTGCTAGGTGGGCATTTTCGCGAGAACAGTCACGGTTACAAAGTGAAGTCGAATGGAATTTTTGTTCCTAACCTACTTAAATATTAATTTAATTGATTACTTAAACTCATATATTTGCAGGATATCACAAAATATATGATAATACAACAATATATTAATCAAAAAAGGATAATTATTGCCGACTACTTTGTATATCAGGATTCCACTTTGTTACTTTTTCTAAATAAAATCATTGATAATACAATCCTTGTATTGCATTTGTCTTTATGTATTCAATTTATTAACAGTTATATGGTATACATGCGACAGAAGAATATCTCCATGTAATATATTTTATATTTATTTCAAACGGAAACATCTCCACTTTGTTACTTGGTAGTCCTTTCTGTTAGGATTTTTTGGCATTATTCGTCTTAGGTCATATGATGCATAGTTATTTTAAATTTAATTTATTTAAATAAAAGGCCAAGAAATACGAATCAGTCTTATTATTCATCATTACTTATACTAAGAAAAGAAGAACAAAGGTTGATATGAACATACAATAATGTAAAATTTGTCAGTTCTGTTATGGTTCTGAAGCCCTCGATCATCGCCGGAAGGTGCGAGTGGACAGACGCCACAGGGTTGCTCGAACGACGTCGCTCATGTAGTAGCTATCCGGCCATATCGATCGGACGAATCTTCTGTAGTCGTCGAACTCGAGGAATTTGGAAAAGTACAAAATCATTTCTAAGACAATTTTTATGTCTTTTTGGTTTTTAGGTACCTATCGGGCATTCAGAAATTGATTTTATTTTATCGTCGTTTGGTTTTTGTCTTCCTTTAGTGATTGTATCGCCTAAATACAATACACTTTTTCGTCAAAATTCTGATTTATCAAGGTGAACCTTTAAGTCGGCTTTTCTTAATAAATTAAATATTTTTCTTAGTTTAAAGACATGTTCTTCGAGAGTACTTGAGAAAATAATGATGTCATCTAAGTACACTAGACATTCTGTTCCTTGTAACCTCGTAATATATTATCCATTGCACGTTGGAATGTTGCAGGAGCAGTTTTTAGGCCAAAACGTATCCTGCTAAATTCGTAATGACCAAATTCGGTGCTGAAAGCTGTTTTAGGTCGATCTAATTCATGTATCTCAATTTGGTGACAACCACTTGCTAAATCAAGGGTTGAGAAATAAATACTTTTTCCTAATTTATTTGTCAAGTTGATCAGTAATATTAAGAATAGGGTACTTGTCATCTAAAGTTATTTCATTTAATTTTCTGTAATCTATGACTGTTCTGAATTTCTTTTACCTCCTAGGACAATAATTTTTTTCAGCGTTTCGAATACGTCTTCACCACGCGTCGTGGTGGGCAAAGAATTACGGAATAGGCATTCCTCTTTTACATGGTCATCTTTTATATAACGAGTAATTACAAGCAATTAATTGCGAACACGAAGCTACACTCGTGGACTCATCAAACTGCAGCGCAAACATGTCATTTGCTTTAATTTCATTACTAACGGTTGCCAAAATATCGTTACTCATGTCTGAAATGCGACTTTGAACTGTTGTATTTGAGAGTGATATTTATTTAATCTTAATCTTAGCCACATGCGGTTTGCTAATAACGAGCGATACTGCATCAAACAAACAGGATTTTGTAATGGTATCCGAGATGTTATGGTACTTAGCTTTAGGTCAACCGCTGAACAGCTCTGCGTCACTGATTTTACAATTTATACTCAAAGTAGTGTTGGCAAAATTGTTCATAAATGCCCAATGAATAATTACAAAATACACAAGATCTCCGTTCTCTCCTGCGACTCCTCGATCAGTGCCGCTCTCTTCCAACGGTATAGTAAGCGAACTAACTATATCTACCTGTTCCGCAAAGTGTTCTCCTATATTTAATTTCCCTACAATGTTATACTTCCCGGTAATTAATCTATTTTTCGCGGCTTCTTGATGTTGTTTCGTCCAATATCTACGCTTAAAATCGACTTCGAAATCTTCAAAAGTTTTCCAGTTCTTACTATGCAAACTAAGTACGGTTTGTGCCGTCCCCGTTAGGCCTTCCGCAATTACATCCATTACTTTATCTTGCGCATCAATGGAATTCAGGTAACTGCGTACCTTTTGTATGAACTTCATTGGATTTTAAGTCACCGCTTCCGTTAAAAATAGGTTTTCCCAGTGAAGGTTTCATTACATAGATGTTTTTAGACTTACTATTAGAACAAGTGTTCTGATTCGTTGTTGTACTACTTTGTACCTGTTCCGAATCGGTACGCGATACCGAGCTTTCACTAGTCGTTACTGAACTTGATGACCTAGCATCTAAAAAGTCGATGCGTTTTACTAATTCATTCATTTTATCTAAAAGAGTTTCAAACCCATGTTGATGTGATGTAATGACATCGCTACTATTCGCTGGTTTGTATTTATGTTTTATACCACGGGTAGAAGGGCCTGTCCCCGGCATGTTGATATTGTAAAATTTTTGAGGAATGCACACGTTAACGCAAACTATTAATATTAGTCAAAGGAAAATATATATTGTCTTATTATACACACTCATTGAACTTTAACATCACCAAGAGGTTTATACAGCGTGTGTATTTGATACGGGCGAATATTTTAATGGCGATTACTATCGGACCTAGGGAACCTGTTTACATACATTTCTTTAGGAAATTAAGGTACTTATTTTTTCATACAAAATAATTGAGCACGCAATGTATTGCATCCACTGGTAGTTAACGTTAATAACATCAATTAACGTAGACATAAGTATCTAAACGTCATACGAGTGTCATGACACTCATGTCAGTGTCAGTCGTTTGCTTTATTGATTTAAGTAACTAATTTATGAAGACTTGGTGTTAACGTATGTATTAATTAATTGCAAATAAGAGGCTCTGGCATTCCGTAAGGGAAACATCATGGTATTAATGCAATAAAAGTCAAAATTAATTACTTTAGCTTTATTAGTAAGGTTTCTTAACTAATCACGCCTATTCATTCGCCTGAGATATCGGTTTTCGACGTGATGCCCATGCACATCAATGCAAGTGATGCAGCGACGGTAGATGGACTCTCTCACACTTCTCAAATTATTTGCAGCTCGTAGTCTGTCAAATACTTCTCTGATTTTATCTTTCAACTCCTCCACTGTTGTTCGTGGCTGTGAGTATACCTCGTTTTTCACAGCATCCCATAAAAAAAGTCCAGTGGTGTTAAGTCCGGGGAGCGAGCAGGCCACCGACGAGGACCAAACCGACCTATCCACTGGTCACCAAACATTCCGTTCAGTTCCACTCTCACTCGACGCGATGAGTGTGCGGGAGCCCCATCTAGCTGCAACCAGGTGTTTATGCGTTCTTCAGTCGGTAAGTTATTGACATAATCAGTCAGAGGTCCACCTAGTAGGTCTATGAATTTCTCTCCGTTTAGATTACCGTCAATGAAGACAGGCCCAATTATGCGGTCTCCGTGTATCGCTGCCCAAACGTTGACAGCCCAACGATACTGATGCCCTGTTTCCTTCAGTAAGTGTGGATTTACCTGCGACCAGTACTGGCTGTTACGTTGGTTCCAGACACCGTTTCTCGTGAATGTACTTTCATCTGTCCAAATGATATTTGATAAAAATCTCTGATATGCTTGCTGTTGGTCACGTATCCACGTACAAAAATACAAACGTGGTAAATGATCGTGTGGTAACAAAGAGTGAGCTTTTAAAAATTTTAAAGGATGTTGTCTGTCCCTTTTCAAAATTTTGTGGACGGTCTTGTGGTTCACATTAAACCGACGTCCTGCTTCCCTGGTGCTGCTTTCTGGGTTCAAATTGAAATGTTGTAAAATGTTTCCCTCCACTCGCCCCGGCAGTCGGTCACCGTTTGCTCTTCCAATAAGAGGCAATCCATCGCGAATACGCTGAAGAGCGTTAACGATTACTCGTGCGTTTCTCGGAGTTCGCCTGTTTGTAAAACGCTCTCTGTACAATTGTAAAGCTCTTTGGCCGATTTGTTGAGCTTCACCGTAAATCAGTATCATATCAGCGAGTTCGTTCGGAGGAAAATTCGATGGTCTCGGCATTTTCAATTTTTTTTTTGATAACTGATTGCGACATGACAAATTATGTCAGAAAAACATAAACAAGGAAATGAATTCTTTTATCGATGAAAAGAAAATCAAAAAGTTTTTATTTATCTACTTAGTCACCAAAAAGTCAACTAGACGATTAATGAACTCCTTCGCTGTTTAATGTTTATCAAACCTTTTTGATTAAGTTGAAGAGTAATAATCTTATCATTACAGATTACGACATAAGGGTCTGACAGGCAACGTCAGTCGTTTGTTGATAAACGTGAGTTTCAACCTAATGTTTCCGCATGAATTTTAACTTTAAAGTAAAATGTGATTTCTCTGAAATTAACTTTACAGCTTTCTGTAAAGTTTAATGACGGTAAAGTAATAACTAGTTTAATAGCGAAATTTAGATTCAATAGTCGTGATAGCAACAAAACTAACGTAGCTTGTATTAGATCTACCAATGTTCCCCGAACTTTAGTGATTAGGTACTGAAAAATAAAATTAGTTTCAGGATCATTCAAAGAACACGTCAGATTATTATAAGCGACTTTAAAGAGTTCGTCTCAAACTGACAAAAATAAAGTAAACAAACAGTTAATTCCTTGTCATGTCAAACAAAGTTGGACGGCATACATTGCTGCTGGGTTGCACTTTAGAAAAATCATTACACCTAATTAACCACAAAATTTTATGAAATGATTATCTTATACGATTCGTAGGGTCAGATATTATAGCTGGATTAATTATTCGCCCGTATAAAATACACACGCTGTATACTACCCCTATCTGATCTTACCACTAGACTTTATTTAATTTTTAAAGAGTCTAGTTTTCTGCGTTGTGTTTTATTTTTGCTTAAAGTAGTCACATACTATTGTTACATGTATTGTTAACACAAAGTCTAGATCCTGGTCACAGCACCACGTGTAATGGTATCTGGCGTGTATTTAATTCGGGCTCGACTTTATTTCTTAAGGGAACTAAATAGTTGTGAAAATAATTGCGTAAATAATAATAAGTAAGGTCTGAGGTAAGTAGGGGTATTCATTGATAAGTCACATGGCGATTTATAAAATTGAAATATATTATCGCAAATTAGTAAGGAAAGGTGTGTTCCTATTCGATCTATTAAGTTTTAAATACAAAACAAAATCTTTAACCTTATTAGCTATACTAGACTATTACGAAAATTAACAATTACGATGCTGTTAGAAAAGGCAGCAATTCTGAACACATGTAGAATTGTAAGAAAATTTCTACAGATTGACGGCGAAAGAATCGATGTAGGATAACGCCGCAATTAACACTAAACAACACTTGTCACCTACTTGGCTTTGTCCCGTAGGTGGCAACATTTACCAGCTTATACTGAGAAAAATAACCCCTGGAAAATAATAATAAAACGTTTATTTTCAATACAAGTTTTAAATAGTACAGTTCAATCAAACTCCAAACTAGGCTGAGCCTGTATCTTGGAAGTATATCTCTATATTCGTGTTATATTTTAAAAATAACCTCTTTTCCTTCTGAATTCATGTAGTCAATTCCTAGTTTTTCAAGGTTTTGTAACATTGTAATAATTGAACACTAAAATAATTTGAATAAATTTTACTTTCTTTTAAAGGCACAGCTTTAAATGGTGATGTTATATCAATATTTTCGTGAGTCGAATTTTTAATTGTTACGAGAGCATTTCCATTATTACTCGTACTTAAAGTTTATAGCATTTGAACTCCTGGGTAAAATTCAGTTTGTTCAATCAGACATTTTCCATAAATTTCTACAGGAATTTCAACTTTATTTTCTGAAAATGGTTCGAGTTGTATTGTATGTATTTTAATTGAATTTTTATAATGTATTGGAATACAAGCATTTGGTATCGTTAATATTTGCGTTCTGAAGTCAATTGAAGCATTTAAGAGTTTTTATAAATCAATTCCTACTAATCCATCGTAATAATTATCTATACATCAAAAATATAAAATTTACAAAACAGGTGTTAAATATTTTTAAAGTTTTTATTAAGCATGCGCGCTAATTACTTCAAATGCTTTGCTTTGAATGCTTAAAGAAAGTGCTTGCAAGTCTGTTACTAATGAAACTACGAGTTCTGGAACGAATATAAATGGTAACGATGTTGCTTTGTTATTTAAGTGTAGTGTTTTCTCTGCGAGGCACGAACGTGAAAATTTTGCCCTTCGTTCTGCTGATAAGGACTTGAACTTTCACCATTTTATACTGTTCAAGTTAGTAGCAGCGTTAAAATTGTTTCTTTGAAAATTAAGATTTGTGTGAAGTGGAAGGACGAGAATGTGTCATTGTTTCTCGATTATTAATTAGTTTCGGCCTAGTCTGATTATTGAAATGATAAGGAATAGTTTGGTTCGCGGGGCACTTCTGTTAATTTGATTTTTGCCAATGCGGGCGTCCAAAATACGCTCATTACGCATTTGATAGTTTGAATTACGTACAAAGGATTTTATTGGTGTCGAAAGGTTGTTTGGAACAGTTTTTGGAGTATTTTTATTATACGTATTATTTCGCGTTTTATATTGGTCGTTAAAGTTTACTTCTTCAAGAACGATTTTGAGAGCTTCTACCAATGTGGAAGGCTTCTTTAGGCGAACAGTACGCATAAGTCCTTTAGGTACTTAAATTGTAAAGGAACACGTGTAGTGCTGTATGATTATGGATATTCCTACGGGTGACTTTGTTAAATTCATCCGGAGACTCGTTAATTTTTGCAAACAAGTTGCTCCGTATTAATTGAATCCTATTGCATAATTCAAGGAACGTTTCATTAGGTTTTAGTGTGACGCTTTCTAATTCCATAAGAATACTTTCTTCCGTTCTAGTATCCCCAAAGTGTTGTAACAAAAGACTTTACTTCGGTCCATTTGTTAATATGTTCGTTTTTACTCACAAGTGCAGCGGCTTTCCCTGATAAGTGCGACATAAGAGCATGTAGCACATATTGTGGCTGTGTTTCATTGTCTGAAATGCCAGCAAAATTAGAAATAACATAATCGCTTTTCTTTTAAAACAAGCTTAAAGTTCGTTTATCACCATCGTTGGGATCAGTTTTAGAATTTCATTTGGAATTATCGTTAGCACTAAGACTAAATTTTCCGAAGTTATTTTTAATTGATTTAAATTCAATGTTTCTTTTTTTATTTCGCTTGAGGTTGTTGGTTTTAAGTCTTCAGCGACTTCCGTTCGCTTTAGGTAACTCATTAACGTTATTGGTACTCATTTTAGAAATTAAGTTTATATAATTAAGTTTATTTTTCTAAACATAAATAAATGCGAACTTAATACAATAACTAATACTTTAAAATATAATAAAATATTCGCTTTGCACAATCATTCGCATGCAATAGGAAAATGAGTCGGCAAGTTTTTCGACTATAGCCTTTAAGGAGTCAATTATAGATCGTTCTAATATTACAGCACTACTGTATGATTATGGATATTCCTACGGGTGTCTTTGTTAATTTCATCCGGAGACTCGTTAATTTTTGCAAACAAGTTGCTCCGTATTAATTGAATCCTATTGCATAATTCAAGGAACGTTTCATTAGGTTTTAGTGTGACGCTTTCTAATTCCATAAGAATAATTTCTTCCGTCCTAGTATAAGAAAAAGATTCTTTACTTCGGTCCATTTGTTAATATGTTCGTTTTCACTCACAAGTGCAGCATAGCGGCTTTCCCTGATACCTAAGTGCGACGTAAAGGTGCGAGCAGACTAAAAGAGCATTCGCTGTTCTAGCGCCCGTTCTAAGAAATCAACCAATCACGTTTTGTGTACCGATCGAATTTCGTAGATTGGGAGGTTAGAACAGCGAATGCTCTTTTAGTATAACCGCTCCTTAAGAGCATGTAGGTAGCACATAATAGCCCGGTTCGCGGGCCATTTCTGATAATTTGATTTTTTCCAATGCGGGCGTTGAAAACTACGTGCATTACGCATTTGATAGTTTGAATTACGTACAAAGGATTTTATTGGTGTCGAAAGGTTGTTTGGAACTCTTTTTGGAGTATTTTTATTATGCGTATTATTTCGCGTTTTATGTTGGTCGTTAAAGTTTACTTCTTCAAGAACGATTTTGAGAACTTCCAAAGTGTAAGGCTTCTTTAGGCGAACAGTACGCATAAGTCCTTTAGCTAAATTGTAAAGGAACACGTGTAGTGTTATATGATTATGGATATTCCTACGGGTGTCTTTGTTTATTTCATCCGGAGACTCGTTAATTTTTGCAAATAAGTTGCTCCGTATTAATTGAATCCTATTGCATAATTCAAGGAACGTTTCATTAGGTTTTAGTGTGTGTGACGCTTTCTAATTCCATAAGAATACTTTCTTCCGTTCTAGTATTCCCAAAGTGTTGTAACAAAAGACTCTTTACTTAGGTCCATTTGTTAATATGTTCGTTTTCACTCACAAGTGCAGCGCAGCGGCTTTTCCTGATAAGTGCGACATAAGAGCATGTAGCACATATTGTGGCTGTATTTCATTGTCTGAAATGCCAGCAAAATTTGAAATAACATAATCGCTTTTATTTAAAAACAAGTTTAAAGTTCGTTTATCACCATCATTGGGATCAGTTTTATTATTTATCGTTAGCACTGGGACTAAATTTTCCGAAGTTATTTTTAATCGCTTTAAATTTAAATTTAATGTTTCTTTTTTTATTTCGCTTGAGGTTGTTGGTTTTAAGTCTTCAGCGAGTTCCGTTCGCTTTAGGTAACTCATTAACGTTATTGGTACTCATTTTAGAAATTAAGTTTATATATTAAGTTTATTTTTCTAAACATAAATAAATGCGAACTTAATACAATAACGAATACTTTAAAATATAATAAAATATTCGCTTTGCACAATCATTCGCAAGCAATAGGAAAATGAATCGGCTAGTTTTTCGACTATAGCCTGTAAGGAGTCAATTATAGAATATTTAATCCACAAGTTCCCGAATTATTGGGATTATTATCAGCTTTGCTGGTTCCTATTAGACCTTTGCCAGAGGATGTCGACGTCGAATTAATATTTTGAGAATTTATAAAAATATAGTTTCGCTTTAATAAGCTGAAATTTGCTTTAATAAGTGTAAAACATTCGCTATACACTAATACATTTAATATTTAGCTCTTTATTTTCACTCGGCTTAAAGATGTTACAGTAAATATAAAAATCAACAATGTATTTTTACAATTAATGTTTATATTTTTAAATCTTAAACAACAAATTTCAATCAAGATTAAGTAAACACTTTATTTTACACACACACGCAATAGATATGGAACATAATAAAATATGAATAAAATTACATTAAAGAAGATACCTACATGTATAAGGGATTTGTTAAGGAAGGTAAACGGTGTATTATCCGTATTTGGAGTCCTCCCGATCCTATCCTCTCTGAATTGCTTATAATTTGACAATGCTCGTTCTGAATATTATTGTTCGAAATCCGGACACGGAGCTAAATAAGTTCTTTCTTCCTTGAAGTTGTCAAAGGGGCCACGACGAAAGTGATTAGATTATGCAACTCACAGTTTTCGCTGCAAGAGATAACGGCTGCGCCAATTATGTGTCGTGGGGTTCCCGAAGGAAGCCAGGCGACCGGTGCCGTAGTCCTCGAAGTCGGGAAACTATTACTTCATATTAACATTATTATTAGTAACATTATATAGTTATTAGTAACATTATTTATTGATCATAAAAAGTAATTAGTTGACTTGGGAAACTAAAGCTTTAGAATTTTACACAAGCGGAACGCATGTGTCGTCAAGGACACTATATTACAATATAAAATTTATTATCTTAATTAGTTCAGGTGTTCATGTGTGGAAAATCAAAAAAGTTAAAGATTAAAGGAAGCAAAGATTTAAGGCTACGTCCGCACAGACAGGTGGTTTGCTTAGCCACTTGAACGTCCGATGATAGCATAGTATCCAAACAAAAAAGGCAGTAGACTGTTCGTGGATACTATACTATCCCATGAAGTCGAAGGAGACACAGTTGATTATAGCGGCATTTAGCGAAATATAGAGGCATTATTTCCTAATTCCCTTGTTGCAACAACGTAGCCTAATAAACTAGTTTGCGCTAAAAAATATATATGGCAGTGTACGCTCGTTACTCAGTCGATAAAAAATTATAATTTGTCAGTGTTGGGTCAAACTGCCTGAGTGTTTGCTAAGGACTCCTAGTTATGTCGTAAGTATTTCACGTTAATTTACATATTTTTGGGGTTATTATACATAAAAATGATCAGGAACGTGTGCTCTGTACGATAATGTGTATCATCTTAAGTTTTTGACAGTGTGATACCTGTCAAGTGAGTTTAAAATATGAAGGTTATCTTTCTTATTTTTTTACCGATGTCTTAAGTTTAACCTTGATTATAGTTAAGAATCATTAGGTATTTTACAATGACTATCATTGTATTTTAATAATTGTATTTTCATTTATACTCCTGATTTTTTTTATTATTATACCTTAAGTAGTTTAGAAAATATAAACGTTTTTGTAAAATCTTGTGACTGCGCAGCGCGGGGCGTACGTCGCTAAAAAAACCCGGACAGTTGACCGGAATATGGTCGCGCGGGGTGGACGTTCAAGTGGTTAGCGCCTAGAGCCTACTGGCTTGTATTCTGGCTACTTGCTAGGATACCACGGTGACCGCACTGTAGGTGGTTTGCGTGGTGGATCGCTAGGTGCCTTGATCATTTGCTTGTCGGCACTTTGACGAGATGTCGCTTTCAAAAATAGCTCTAAAACTGCTACTTACAGAAAATACATCTTTAAAATATACCATAACACGGCCTTATCCATCATGTTGGGTTCATGGCATAAATAAGTCACGGTCAAGTGATGGGGAGTTTCATGTTCTGTATAAACAATTGCGTAATTTTGATGAAAAATTTTACGAATATTTGCGTATGACCAGAGAAACATTTAAATAAATAAATATAAATAAATATATTGGGACATTTTACACAAATCGACCTAGTCCCACGGTAAGCTCAATTAAGGCTTGTGATGTGGGTACCAGGCGACGATATATATAATAGATAGATACATATAGATACTTAAATACATAGACAACCATGACCAAGGAACAAACATTTGTGATAAATAAATACACAAAGAATGCCCTCGCCGGGATTCGAACCCGGAACCTCCAGCTTCGTAGGCAGGGTCACTACCAACTAGGCTACGGAGGCTGACAACATCTACTACATTTGATCTACTTCTCAGTAAAGTTAAAGGAAAATTAACTCATTTGGATACTCATCTTCGAAAAAGCATATCAGCTGAAGAACGACTAGTTGTTACTTTGAGGTAAGTGAAACTCAAAATAAATATGATTTTTATTTATTAAGAAAACTTAAGAAACACAATTATTTAAGACATAAGGAAAAAAAAAATTGTATGACTTATTTGTAATTTTTTATGAAACTAATCAAAGCAGAATTGTTCTCCATTTGCATATGATGAATTAAATTTTCTTCAGATGATTTCTGGACGTGCAATTCATATTCCACTGATTGTTGAGGATTTATATTTGGATCAGGAATATGCATCACTGGAACAGACTGTTGAATATTATCTCCTACAGCTTCAATTTCAGTCAAAATTAAATCTTGAATCTTCGATCTTAATCTTAGTTTACGCCTTAATGGAATATTTTCCATATAAGGCAAAAGACTCTCAAAAAACAGTAAATCATCGCTTTTTTCTTTGATACTTTCCCTCTGAAGAATCTCAAGCTTCTTCTTTTCTATTTCTAAAAGTTGATCATTGTTTTCGGTTCTGTTCAAACGAATTTTCTTCCTTTGTGATGTTTGACTATACCTCTGAGTTTCTTGAGTATCACTTGTAATTGTTTCTGAAGTAGAATTCTGCACAGAACCTGGATTCTGCAGCTCATCTAATGTTGT
Source organism: Thaumatotibia leucotreta (assembly GCA_025490895.1). Classification (NCBI taxonomy): domain Eukaryota; kingdom Metazoa; phylum Arthropoda; class Insecta; order Lepidoptera; family Tortricidae; genus Thaumatotibia; species Thaumatotibia leucotreta. The sequence continues at coordinate 24,653 of JALPQI010010507.1, forward strand.
GTCAGTCACTATAGAATAATTTTCATCATTATCTGTACTTAAGTTTGAATCTCTCGCAGAGCTCTCGCTCTGAGTCTTCTTGCTCTTTAAAAACAATAATTGATCATAATACTGCCACGTACTTTTACATATTTTATCAGCGCTATCTCCACTTTTTGGCTTATCAATCTTACCACACTCTTTAAAAAAATAAGCTCTCAGATTTTTCCATCTTGCTTTGATAGTTTTGACTGAAACAAAAACCAGTAATAATTGTATTGTTCAAGTATTAAGTACCTACTCTTTTTTTTCAGATATTTGGCTACTGGAGAATCCTATAGGTCTCTTGCTTTGCATTTCCGCGTAGGTCGCACTACAGTTTCCGAGATTGTAAGTGAGACATGCAACATTTTGTGGACTACACTGAAAGACCAATACATGCCAATTCCAACGACGGACAAATGGTACGAAATTGCTGATAAGTACTATAACAAGTGGAATTTCCCCAATTGCATTGGTGCAATTGATGGGAAACATATAAGGGTACAGTGTCCATGTAATAGCGTATCTTTGTATTACAATTACAAGCAATATTTTTCTATTTTACTACAAGCTGTAGTTGATGCGGACTGTAAAATTATTTTAGTAGATATTGGAGCAGAGGGGCGTCAGTGCGATGCTGGGAATTTTAGAAGTTCATCTTTGTTTCACATGTTAGAAACTAATGGCCTCAATATTCCATCGGAGAAAGAAATTCCTAATACAAATATTAAAATACCATTTGTCTTAGTCGGAGATGGTGGTTATCCATTAATGAATTATTTAATGAGGCCTTTTCCATTAAGAAATATTGAGAACACAAAAACGATTTACAACTACCGACTCTCTAGAGCTCGCAGAAGTGTAGAGTGCTGTTTCGGTATAATGGCAGCAAAATGGAGGATTTTGCAGAAAGCTATTGAAACCAAGGTCAATACTGCTATTTCAATTACGAAGGCTGTATGCATTCTCCACAATTTTGTTATGACGGAAGATCGATCAACGGTTCAACAGGACATGGATTCTACTATTACTAGTGCACCAATATCCACCAGGACTCAATACAGATTTTCAAACAGTGCATTACAAACAAGAGACATATTGGTGAATTATTTCAACGGAATTGGATCGCTTACCTGGCAGAACAACTCATTGCCGGAAAACATAATTCAGCGCCATAATATACAGTCACAGCATTGACTTCTCATTGTAAAAAAAAAATATTTCATCACAAATAAATAATTCACTTTTTAGTACTTACCATCTTTTTCTACTTCGACTGCCACCTCTTCCCAAAGTTTCTTCAACACAACAGCATTTTTATGGAGTTCATGAGCAGGATTCCATAGAGGTTCCCTTTTAAAAACTGATGCAATTAATATGTCATCCATTTTTTGTTATAAAACGCCTCGCGCCTCACTACAAAAAAACCAACACGTTTGTTAGCATCGATAGACGCCAAGCGACTAGCTAGGCGCCAAGCGCGCAGTGCGGACGCTCGCGAACATTCCAGAACGTTCGCTTTACTAAGCTACTCACTATGCGACTCGCTAGGCTCTAGGCGCTAAGCAAACCACCTGTCTGTGCGGACGTAGCCTAAGATTAATATGTACATATTAAGCTCCGCAGGATTTAATAGGTCTTTTATTTCAATTATACTCGTAGCCTCATTAGTCTACCAATTTCGTCATGGAGTCTAATTTTGCCTCGTCAACTTCAATTAAACGCTGGGCGTAGTTATTTTGCGCCAGTCTTGATCGACGCCTTTCCGTTCTTCTACTGCTTGAAAATAAAATTCGTATAATCATTAGTTACATCAAGAAGTGTGTAATCCGCTTAAGGCCGTGATGCATATGATATTCTTAACACACTTGCGACCAAAGTAAAATTTCTAGAAATCTTGGACCTCTAGGTTCATACTACGATGACAACAACGTATAAAGGTTCAAAGTTGTCAAGGTTTGTTCAGAACTTAGAGCCAAGCGATCATCAGCTTTTTAAGGTATCTGGATAAAAGTATGCACTGATTTATGTGCTTTATCCAATTTATACATTCTTACTAGTCTAACTACTTAAAAATAGTTTTGTTATATTATAACCTCGCACTCTGTAGGGCATAGCTTTACAATGTCTGAAGTAATTGCTTCAAAGTCTATTTTTGATAGTTTTTGGTTTCTTTTTAAATAATATTCAATTACAGCGTGCACTAAGTCGTTTCTCGTGGTAGAATCAATTTTTTTTGTTTGATAGCTTGTAGAGCTCGACGTCCTCGCGTGTTATCTGCTAATACTTGTTGTAAATTGAACTAAAACAAATACAATACGCGAATGTAAAAAAAAACGACCAAATTCGTGTTGAGCCACGCATAATGGAGGGTTCCGTTCATACGATAAGAAAATCGTGCAGGCAAAAAGGCGTAAGTGATTTGAAGTTATAGGTTATATATATAGTTTTTCGCGAAAACTCAAAAACGGCTGGACCGAATATGTTCAAGGTAAATTTCGTTATTAGTTCTTATTATGTCCTTTCTTCCTGATTTTTTTAAAATCTTGGACTAACGTAGGAGACCGCAAAAGTTAGAGGGGGGGGACACTTTTTTAAAGATTCAGAGCGATCATTTCTGAAAATATTCGACATATTAATTTTTGTAAAAGAAACCTCAAAATGTTTAAAGACTTATCAAAATATGTGCCGTGCCATCTCAAATAGATATTTTAAATAGACATAAATACAAGAAATACAAGACTATATGTAATATGCCACTAAGCGGGCAAAAGAAAAGCTACAATAGAAACATATTCCCCAGTTCTTTCCCTACGTAAAAAAAAAATACCTAGGTATATACTTATTCTAATCAGATAATATACTCAATAGTAAAAAAATAATATACATCTCAAGGTCCTCGGTTTATAATAAATCACAATAATAAATAATTTACAATATAAGTTACAATTACAACACTTACAACCAATGCGCCATGAAACACCAACCGCAATGTCACCGTAGTCTTGGTTAATATAAACAAACTAATTGTTAAATTAACTATAATTGACAGTAAAATTCTGGGTTCGCAAACGATTGCGCCATTTTTATGTCTTTATCACGCTTCCCTAAGGCGAAGCCTAGACGTACAATAACTACAATATAGAATACAATTATGTACGTGCAACAAAACACTATTTATTGAAAAAACATATTTATATAACCTTACCATTAACTCCAACGAACACCATCTTTATGTATAACGAATCGAGGTGTGACGCACTTACCGCGAAATACTTTTATGGTGTCTTGAGACACCTCCCAAGATTCCAGTAATTCTTCCATTCTTCAGTCACTTAATTGAAACAGAATTGTGAGTGAGTGTGACTCACTGGTTGTCTGCGTCAACGCAGCCGCGCGCGACGTGCTAACAGATTGGACACCGGACGGAAATGATGAAATGAAATGAAAGAGCAAGACGTTATAAGGATAAAACTAAAACTGAATCAATCTTTAGAGAATATCAAAAACGATGTAGAAAACTACATCAAGACAAATTCTGATAAAACAGATATTCTACATTTGTGTCTGGAACAGCAAGTTCAAGCTGAAGAACGACTGATTGAACTGGATTTGTTATTAACTTCACAAAAAAACAATACAGCGAAAAATAGTGTGAAGCTTCCTAAATTAGAACTTACAAAGTTCAATGGTGATATACTCAAGTGGACAGAGTTCTGGGACCGTTTTACTGCCAATGTCCATTCTCAGACCCTGAAAGACTCTGAAAAGTTAGCATATTTACTTAGCTTATTACAAGGGGAAGCAAGAGAAGCCATTCAAGGTCTGTCTATTACAAATGCGAATTACCAAGTAGCTATAGACACCTTGCAGAGTAGATATGGGGATCAACAGAAGGTCATAGATTCTCATTATGAGGCTATGAACAAAATCAGCCGTTGTGATTATACACCCGAAGACTGTAGGAAAAATTTTAATAGAATTGAGACCCACCTAAGAGTGCTATCTTCCCTGGGAGAGAATATTGAAAGCAACTTCTTGAGAACTCTAATTATAAATTTTCCTGAAAAGGTCATCTATGAACTGAATTTGTTATCTGCAAACAGCCAGTTCAGTACAATAGCAAACATGAGAAGTACATTGGATGCCATCGTAGTTGCTTTAGAGAAGTCTAAGGTAAAGGAAACCATTAACAAGGACTCCACATCTTCGGCCACTACAGATGCATTCATTGCTATCAATCGCAATAGACCTAAATACCGTAGAGGAAAAGAAATATCATTCGAGCCAAGAAACTTAAATAGAAAACGAAATGCTACTCAAATGACTGAGAAAGCTGTCAAGAAACCTAAATTATCTTGTATCTTTTGCTCTGGGCCACACTTCAATGACGAGTGTACCACTTCTCAGTCACTTGAAGAAAGAAAGAAGAAGTTAGTTAACCGTTGCTTTATATGTTTGAAATTGGGGCATCGTGTGCAGGAGTGCAAGAGACGCAAACAATGTTACCATTGTAAAGGCAAACATAATCGTGCCTTATGCCCTAAAAGAGAATCGACTTTAAAACCTGCAGGTAAGAAGAATGAGCCATGTAATACCTCAACACTAAACTTGTTGAGTCAGTATTTAAAAGGAAAATCTTTTTTGCAGACCGCAACAGTGCAGGTGATTCACAAAAATAAAACAAACTGTTATGTCCTTAAGCGATTCAAGGCTAAAGTATGATACTTATTTGATACCTTCGACCCGTGCGTTAAGGCTCATTTTGACGCTTGAGCTTGAATTAAGTTCTACTACTGGTCGCTAATTTCCAGCGTCCGACTAAGTGATCGATGGTCGAGTGGATTACCTGTGTGGCTGTCACGCAGTGAGACGGCGTTCGAATCCTGGTGCGGGCGATCTTTTTCTTATTTATTTGAGGATTTTATAATTTTAAAGGGTTGTTTGGGAATTTGAAATTATTAGAATTACTGCGGTCATGGCAAGAGAAAACAAAAATACGAGGAGTTGAAATCGCAACGGCAAACGATGTAGACATCAATTGGTTGTGTTCGAAATTAACGAATGTGATTACAAATTACGGATATTATTTCTGAAGAAGTTTCCTTTTATTTTAATTTTATTGTGTGAGCCAGAACCAAGACATCAAGGGGTAAGTTTTTAGTTATAAGGAAATATTTAAATGTCAGTTATATTGGGCGTTAACTAAATTTATTTTATTGCTACAAATTAGTAACGCACACCAATTTTGTTTTAGCCTAAGGACATGCCCTTTTGGTTGGTGGCTATAGAATAAAACACAAATCGTGTTACTCGATTGAGCTAGCATACTCACTTGGCAGCGGTTTGGAAGTGTACCGAGTCGACCATCGGACGAGAAAACCTTCCTGGCGCCCTCTCTTAGTTTAATTATTAGAATTAGTTGATTTCATTTTATTAAATTGTGTTCATGTACTCAGTGATCTTTATTGCATCCCATATACACATATGTCGAATATGTGTATATATAATAACATATGTCGAATACTTCTTGACTGCGGAAGTCAAAGAAGCTACATCACTACCGGACTGGCAAACAACCTAGATTTAACATCAGACCATGTGGATTACATTTGGAGCAGAACAACCTACTGAAACTTTGAGCCCTTGCACGGATGTCAAAATCCGCACAAAACGAGGAATAGAACGAACACTACATGTCAACATTGTCCCTCGGATCACTAACAAGATTCCCGAACAGACTCTGCCCGAGATAAACCTAGTCGATATGATGGCAGACAGTAAAGGAAGCGAAATAATAAACATGCTCATTGGTAATGATTATTACTTTTCATTAATTAGAAATAATGTTGTACAAATTGACCGTGACCTATATCTAGTAGACACAGATTTTGGATGGGTGATATCTGGTCACCACAGTACTGATATAAGAAAAGAAGTTGATACTTTAACAGTTGTAACATACCATCAAAGCAATAGAGGCTGTAAGTGTTTTACAGAACCCGATCTACCATTCAATTCTTATGGAATCTTGAGAACATTGGAATTGGCTATGTAAAGTTTTCCTAAAATATGAATATTATATTTTTCCCTGCCATCATCTTACGGTTCAAGAAAATGTGGCTCTTTTATTTTTATTTCCTATAAATTGATAATAATCTTTTTTAAAGTGAGTGATGTGACATTTGTGCGTTAACAAATTATAGTACATAGAAATAAAAGAGCCGCATTTTCTTGAATTTAAGACGACGGCTATCAGGGAAAACTATGATATTCGTACCTTCAAAAAACTTTACATAGCCAATTACTGATTCAGTAAAAGCTACCAGAGAAGAAATTGCAGCTCAACATTTTAATGATACCGTTACATATCAAGACGGCCGTTATTATGTAAAGTGGCCATGGACAATATATCCACCAGATGTGCCTACTAACTATGATCTAGCATATGGCAGGCTTAAGGGACTAGTTCAACGATTAGATAAACCTACACTACAAGAATATAATGATATACTGATGGAACAACTTGAAAATGAGATAATAGAAATTGTTCAAGTAGACTCAAGTGTCCTATGTCAGACTGTCCCTCCCATTCTTCAGCTTCAGAGATCGAATACGATTTCACCCCGAATACTAAAGAGTCAGAGTCTAAAATTGCGATTGCTGACCCACTTCTACTAGAACAAGGGGTTAGATGTCAACGCCCCGGGCAACCAGGGTGGCGGAATATAAGGTACGGAGAGCTTCAAAAACAATTCCAAGCAACTCCCGCCTTTTCTGCGCTCAAAGTAAATAGTATTTTGGCTAGTGTTACACCACCTTGGAAAAACGCAGCACTGCTTGAAAAAGTAGATTTGACCTTGGGGGGCCATCACCCACGGCCTCCTTCAGCAAAGGAAAATCTTTAAAGAATTATTTGATCAACTGCCCCGGGATCTCAAGGATAAAGTGGGATCCACTTTTTGGACAACTGATTCAGAATTCCGGAAGAATTCTGAAGATGAAGCAAGGAGAAATATTTACAAAGCAAAGAATAAAATCCTCAGCGGTATCCTGCATACAATCCCACCGTCAGAGACACACTTATTCTCGGACAGCTCACTAGGACAGGCAATAAAAGATTGCACAAACACGGAGGTGACTAAGCATTTTCCTGCCTCGAACCAAAGGAGGAAGAAATTTAATGGAAGAAACAATAGAAGCAGAGGTGGTCGCCCGCGAATGCCACCAAAAACCAACTCCTTCAATGCAAATAGTGGCTCTCAGCGAAATCCCGCCAAAGGAGCACCCCGAACACCTGCTGCTACCAAGCACCAGCCACGCTTCCAGCCGAAGCAAAAATGATTTCAGAGCGGGATGTTTAAAAATGTTCACAGAGAACTGGGAATCGGCTCCCAAATTAATTCAAAATTTCATAAGCAATTACAGAATCCCCTTTAAGTCCATCCCGCCAACCAGAAGATTCTCGACAAAGAACATTTCAAAGTTTCGAACAAAGATAACACCAGAAATGTTCAAACAAATAAAATTGCTTTTAAAGTCCGGAGCGATCGAAGAAAGCCAACATCAAAGCGGATACCTTTCAGAAATGTTTCTGAGGAAAAAACCAGATGGGAGCTCACGACCAATCTTCAACCTGAAAGGATTAAACCGATATGTTTTGACTCCAAAATTTCGTCTAGTCAACCATATCAAAATCCCACAACTGTTAAACAAACAGGACTACATGATGAAATTGGACATATCACAAGCCTATTTCCATATGCCAATAACACAGAGCTATCGGCGATACCTGTCCTTCAGTCACAAAGGAAAAATATACCAAATGACTTGCTTGCCCTTCGGTCTAGCCAGTGCACCAGCCGCGTTCGCCAAGATCACCAACTGGATAGCCCACAAACTTCGTCAAGAGGGCATACGAGTAATCGTCTACTTAGACGATTTCTTGTTAACTCACGCAGAACCGGCAACACTGAAGAGTCAATCAGTTTATGTCAAAAATTACCTGAAACATCAATCAAGAAAAGTCTTGCACAGAGCCCAAAAGAAAGATAGAATATCTGGGTATAGAGTGGGATACAGAGAACAACTTAAAGTCACTCTCAGTCCAAAAAACCCAGCGCCTGACACAAGACCTGGATGTTTTAACCAAGAGAAAACGCTGGAGCTGGCACGAAGCAAAAGTTATCTTAGGAAAGCTAATCTTTGCCTCATTCGTGGTGCCCTTAGGTCGATTACACAACCGGACTCTGCAAATCGAATCAAATCGCTTGCCGAGTATGCGACCACACATGAAAAAGACGATACCAGAACCAGTCGTCCAGGACCTATCGTGGTGGAGAAACAACATACTCAAAGTAACACCAATACACATTCCAGAACATTCGGTCTTTGTAACAACAGATGCTGCTTTACATGGATGGGGAGCCGTAGTAAACGGGAAAAAACTCTGGGGTTGGTGGACAAAACATCAACTGTCATGGCACAGCAATCAAAAAGAGCTACACGCTTTGTACGAAGCTTTGATAAATACAGATGCCCCGTTGTCAGAGAAAACCATCATGTTACAGACAGACAATCGTACAACGGTGGCTTACATAATGAAACAAGGAGGGACACGATCAATAAGACTTCTGGAGACAGCGAAACGGATTCTGGAATTTTGCCACTTTCATCGGTGTCATCTAACAGCACGCTACATACCAGGAGTATACAACGGTCTAGCGGACAGTCTGTCCCGAGAGAAAGTCCTTCCCGAATGGCATCTCAAACGAGAAGCTACCTCGCAGATATTCCGGAAGCTGGGCACACCCGTGATAGACCTATTTGCGTCTGCAAGATCGGCAGTTGTTCCTACTTATGTGAGTGGGGATGCCAGAGACGCAAACAGCCTGTTCACAAATGCGTTCAGCAGAAAATGGAAATACAACCTGGGATGGGTATTCCCTCCACCAGCCTTAATACCGCAAGTACTACGTCACCTAGAAACAGCGGTAGGCACTTTCCTCATAGTTGCGCCGAGCTGGGAGAAAGCTTTCTGGGAACCCAACCTGAAGAGACTAGCACTGTGTCCTCCGCTAACGATACCGGTCAGTCCTAGTAGACCTTCAAACCAACCTTCCACCTCCGAAAGTAGACGAACTGAATTTATTGGTCTGGAAGGTACAGGCTGGCCCAAACAAATGACAAATTGGGAAAGAGCGGATGTAGATCTGATCGAATCGTCATGGCGAAAGTCAACAATCAAAACGTACAAACCTGTTTGGTTGCGATGGAAGCGTTGGGCTATATCGCATACTGTAGCTCCCGACAATCCTGAACCTTCCGACTTGGCAAAATACCTTTGTCATCTGTATAAAAACGTTAAACTGTCGCCTCGAACAATATCTCTTCATAAATCCGTCATAGCCACCTTGGCCAACCCATTACGTGCAAACGAATTAAGCTCTCATTTTTTGATCAAATACTCTCAAAGCTATCTATTCACAAAATCCTCCAATGAAGAAACCGTTATCTTGGAAAATAGACGACCTACTACAGTTCCTTAGGGATTACAATCTGGATGAAAAGATCATCTTTCAGACATTCAGACACACATGTGCTTTACTCCTTTTAGTTACAGGAAGAAGAGTGCACGACCTCACTTTACTGAGTATCAAAGAGGGTTCGTTGCATGACACTGGAGATCAAGTCATATTTTGGCCAGACTTCGGGTCTAAAACAGATTCAGGAAGATACAGACAAACAGCTTGGATATTTAAGAACAACACAGATTGGAACGAAGCCAGACTTAACGTAACATCGTGGATTAGAAAATCGATAGCCATATCACAAGAACGGCGTCAAAGTAAAAACCTTACTAATCTGTTTATAACCACGAGGGGATCGGTAAAGAACGCATCCCGCACCGTAATTTCCGGCTGGATTCGCACTCTTTTCCGAGATGCTGGTATGTCAGCTTCATCAGGTAGTTTCAGGGCTGTGGTTGCATCAGAGAACTGGACTAGTAATAGGTACGACATCGAGGAAATCCTCAAGAAAGGAAACTGGCGGTCCAGAAATACGTTTTTTAAACATTATTTCAGGGAAACTATCACTCCAAACCTAAATCAGGGTACATTTAGAATAAGCGATGATTTTTCTACACTATGAATACATAGCAAGAAATGCTAATCTGCATTAAGTGCACTGAAAGTAAATTAAGTCTGATTTATATGTGATATTAATTTAATTACGAAGAAGTTAAAATAATTTTATTTGTTCTGATCTCAATTATTAATTAATAAGATCTCAACTTTAGTTAGTAAATAAAAGAAACTGATCAATAATAATTATTTAATTTATTTTCCCAATGATATCGAATACACCTAAATTGTCACAGTACGCAATTACTTGCAGCGCCGGCAGAATATAAACACTTCTCAAGTGGTTCAAGCGAAGGCTCGAACACCTAAATAGCAACGTTTTCCCCCCGAAGGGTAGAAAACGTATATTTAGGTTTCAGCCGTAGCTTGAACCACCGCTTCATGGACCTTGCCGGCTCATTCACCAAAGTACTGGCAGGCACGGCGCCACCATCGCGCCGCTGCCCGTGCGCTGCTGCGTGAGTGTGTGAGTAACAATAGGTTTGACAGCTACATTACACACACATACATAGAAATAAGGCAGTGTGAGTGAGGAATTCATAACACGTAATCTCAAGTGGTTCAAGCTACGGCTGAAACCTAAATATATACGTTTTCTACCCTTCGGGGGGAAAACGTTGCTATTGTAACACCTTGCTTTTATTGAAATCACCTTTTTTATATATTAAGATGGCTATTTTTTTATTATCTAATACCGGAGCGCAGTGCACGTCCGCTCACCACGGTGCCCGATCGCGCGGTGTCATACAGAGGGGATACAGAGAACAACTTAAAGTCACTCTCAGTCCAAAAAACCCAGCGCCTGACACAAGACCTGGATGTTTTAACCAAGAGAAAACGCTGGAGCTGGCACGAAGCAAAAGTTATCTTAGGAAAGCTAAACTTTGCCTCATTCGTGGTGCCCTTAGGTCGATTACACAACCGGACTCTGCAAATCGAATCAAATCGCTTGCCGAGTATGCGACCACACATGAAAAAGACGATACCAGAACCAGTCGTCCAGGACCTATCGTGGTGGAGAAACAACATACTCAAAGTAACACCAATACACATTCCAGAACATTCGGTCTTTGTAACAACAGATGCTGCTTTACATGGATGGGGAGCCGTAGTAAACGGGAAAAAACTCTGGGGTTGGTGGACAAAACATCAACTGTCATGGCACAGCAATCAAAAAGAGCTACACGCTTTGTACGAAGCTTTGATAAATACAGATGCCCCGTTGTCAGAGAAAACCATCATGTTACAGACAGACAATCGTACAACGGTGGCTTACATAATGAAACAAGGAGGGACACGATCAATAAGACTTCTGGAGACAGCGAAACGGATTCTGGAATTTTGCCACTTTCATCGGTGTCATCTAACAGCACGCTACATACCAGGAGTATACAACGGTCTAGCGGACAGTCTGTCCCGAGAGAAAGTCCTTCCCGAATGGCATCTCAAACGAGAAGCTACCTCGCAGATATTCCGGAAGCTGGGCACACCCGTGATAGACCTATTTGCGTCTGCAAGATCGGCAGTTGTTCCTACTTATGTGAGTGGGGATGCCAGAGACGCAAACAGCCTGTTCACAAATGCGTTCAGCAGAAAATGGAAATACAACCTGGGATGGGTATTCCCTCCACCAGCCTTAATACCGCAAGTACTACGTCACCTAGAAACAGCGGTAGGCACTTTCCTCATAGTTGCGCCGAGCTGGGAGAAAGCTTTCTGGGAACCCAACCTGAAGAGACTAGCACTGTGTCCTCCGCTAACGATACCGGTCAGTCCTAGTAGACCTTCAAACCAACCTTCCACCTCCGAAAGTAGACGAACTGAATTTATTGGTCTGGAAGGTACAGGCTGGCCCAAACAAATGACAAATTGGGAAAGAGCGGATGTAGATCTGATCGAATCGTCATGGCGAAAGTCAACAATCAAAACGTACAAACCTGTTTGGTTGCGATGGAAGCGTTGGGCTATATCGCATACTGTAGCTCCCGACAATCCTGAACCTTCCGACTTGGCAAAATACCTTTGTCATCTGTATAAAAACGTTAAACTGTCGCCTCGAACAATATCTCTTCATAAATCCGTCATAGCCACCTTGGCCAACCCATTACGTGCAAACGAATTAAGCTCTCATTTTTTGATCAAATACTCTCAAAGCTATCTATTCACAAAATCCTCCAATGAAGAAACCGTTATCTTGGAAAATAGACGACCTACTACAGTTCCTTAGGGATTACAATCTGGATGAAAAGATCATCTTTCAGACATTCAGACACACATGTGCTTTACTCCTTTTAGTTACAGGAAGAAGAGTGCACGACCTCACTTTACTGAGTATCAAAGAGGGTTCGTTGCATGACACTGGAGATCAAGTCATATTTTGGCCAGACTTCGGGTCTAAAACAGATTCAGGAAGATACAGACAAACAGCTTGGATATTTAAGAACAACACAGATTGGAACGAAGCCAGACTTAACGTAACATCGTGGATTAGAAAATCGATAGCCATATCACAAGAACGGCGTCAAAGTAAAAACCTTACTAATCTGTTTATAACCACGAGGGGATCGGTAAAGAACGCATCCCGCACCGTAATTTCCGGCTGGATTCGCACTCTTTTCCGAGATGCTGGTATGTCAGCTTCATCAGGTAGTTTCAGGGCTGTGGTTGCATCAGAGAACTGGACTAGTAATAGGTACGACATCGAGGAAATCCTCAAGAAAGGAAACTGGCGGTCCAGAAATACGTTCTTTAAACATTATTTCAGGGAAACTATCACTCCAAACCTAAATCAGGGTACATTTAGAATAAGCGATGATTTTTCTACACTATGAATACGTAGCAAGAAATGCTAATCTGCATTAAGTGCACTGAAAGTAAATTAAGTCTGATTTATATGTGATATTAATTTAATTACGAAGAAGTTAAAATAATTTTATTTGTTCTGATCTCAATGATTAATTAATAAGATCTCAACTTTAGTTAGTAAATAAAAGAAACTGATCAATAATAATTATTTAATTTATTTTCCCAATGATATCGAATACACCTAAATTGTCACAGTACGCAATTACCTACTTGCAGCGCCGGCAGAATATAAACACTTCTCAAGTGGTTCAAGCGAAGGCTCGAACACCTAAATAGCAACGTTTTCCCCCGAAGGGTAGAAAACGTATATTTAGGTTTCAGCCGTAGCTTGAACCACCGCTTCATGGACCTTGCCGGCTCATTCACCAAAGTACTGGCAGGCACGGCGCCACCATCGCGCCGCTGCCCGTGCGCTGCTGCGTGAGTGTGTGAGTAACAATAGGTTTGACAGCTACATTACACATACATACATAGAAATAAGGCAGTGTGAGTGAGGAATTCATAACACGTAATCTCAAGTGGTTCAAGCTACGGCTGAAACCTAAATATATACGTTTTCTACCCTTCGGGGGGAAAACGTTGCTATTGTAACACCTTGCTTTTATTGAAATCACCTTTTTTATATATTAAGATGGCTATTTTTTTATTATCTAATACCGGAGCGCAGTGCACGTCCGCTCACCACGGTGCCCGATCGCGCGGTGTCCCCGCGCGGTTTTG
>JALPQI010010508.1:0-38697 GCA_025490895.1 Thaumatotibia leucotreta
GCATGATTTCGATCAAATGGTATAACAAAACTGCATACATTACCAAAACTACCAAAGGCCACAATAATATATTACACATTTCTTCCACAAAATACTTGTTACTAATTACCATGAATAAATAAATCTAGTTTTGTCGAAGCAAAAGTTTACTGTTCGTACTCTTTGCAACGGAAGTCTGAGACATAACATGACATAATGTATGATTAATTTATGAATGCATTTCTACTTAGAATAGTTTTGACTCAGATCAGAAGTCACTCTAACATATACATTGATAAGATGACAGCACTAGCAATGATTCAAACAGTAGGTATGTTTCGCGTTCACTGCCAGGCGACTTACATCCTCGCAAGGCCCATGGTCGATGGTCGTACCCGAATATGTAGTACCGTTTAACGTCGATTTTTTTATTATTTTCAATTTAGAACAAAGTTGCAATTGTTTTGCTTCCAGTAGGCTTAGCACATGATTAGTGCGACAATATATCGCCGCGAGATAAACTATCCATCCCTCTTTTATTCATACAGTTAGTAAAAGATCGAAAATATATCTCGCGGCGACATACTGACGTACCAATCATGTGCTAAGCATACTGCTGAGTAGATAAAATAGTAATGACAACTTTTGGATATTTCTCTAAGTATGGCTGGGCCTTAGGAGGACAGTAACTTGTAAGGACGTAAATTCATTAAATACGAGTAAACATGAAAGCACAAGTATCATGTAATTGGTAAACGTGACTAGGTATTCAAAATTATCGTAAATTGTTGGATTGATGATTTCCATTATTACGATTTTAGTTTTGATACTTTTGAATACCTACTGAATTATAAATATATTTAATATAATGTGTGTATTTGTAGCTTTAGGTAACAGCCTGTACTGATGGCATAAAAAATCAGTTTGTTTTATGTAAGTGGTTATTCCTGGAAGATCCTACCTATACAATACGAGTATGTCGAGTATAAGTTTAATAATAGCTAGTGAGGACACAATAAATAGGAATAACCTCTTAATTCTTGATATCCTCTATCTCACCTTTTCACTACACTAACCAGCACTGCTCGTGTATGTGTGTGTGTTTCGATGTTTGTCACGCATGGTTTGTTATAGACTCACGTGGCCGATGTTTCCGCGCCGAATCGTATCGATGCGTTACTAAAGAATGTAGAAGAACCGGAATTCGCTGAAAAGCTTGTGGCTTTCGAACAAAAGGTAACACTTTATGACTTTCATCGTCTTGTTATTGATATTTACACTAAGGTTTTTATAAATAATAATTTGATTATGAAAGTCTAAAATCCTCACTCGCTTGCTTTGCTTTAGTGAATTTTATATAAATAGTAAGTTCTGAAGGTACAGCAAACCTAATTTAGTGTTACTAGGAAAAATAGTTACAAACATATCTATTGGCATTATAATCACAAAATTTCGTCTCTAATAGCAATATACATCGCAAATGACATTCTGCCCTAGACATTTATAGTTTTTCATGTTTTTAATACTTTTCATTTGTTTTTTTTTTCAACAGAATTATCGATCGAAATTAGTGTACATAAGTTTTAATAAAAAATGTGATTAATTTCCATTACCTTACCTCTAGGTACAAAGCCACCTCGAGACTTTGGGCGATGCCGTCCAAGGCATGGAGGAAGCCATGAAGCAGGTGCTCGAAATCCAGGAATGGATCAACGTACACAAAGCGCTGGCCCGTGATTGGCTGGCCAACCCATCCAAGCTCCGCCCCGAGGCTGCCAAGCAGGACATGGCGGCGATGAACGATGCGCTGGCGTCGCTCAGCGAGAAGAGAAACAGGCTGCTTACTGAGATACCTACTGAAGGTTGGTGATGTTTCATATAAATGCTTTATGTAATTGTCATGCACTGCTTCATGTAAGTTGTCTGTCTTCATTGGTTATGATTAGGGCTCACGGTACACGTGTAACCCGCCAAACCGGATACCCGTGTTCTTAAGCCCGACGGTACTAAGAACCCGAATTACACAAACCCGCCGGGTACCCGTGTCCGTGTCCAATACACGGATACCGTGTACACGAAACCACGTGCTACCCGGGTACCCGGGTACTTAAGGCCGAACCGAACGGGTTCGAAATAATTTGAGCAAATGCAAATAAGGTCTATTATTGAATGTAACCTGCAGCTTCGTTCGACACTACAAAACACTACCTGTTCAGAAAAAGTCAACCGATATAACTTGTTTATTAATGTTTTATAAATTTCGACTCTATCTGCTGTTACGCAACAAGGTCTATTTGACACAATCAGCCTTTCGCTTATCTATCCATTTGTACTATAGCTCACGACCCATTCGTACGCTTCTCGTCAAGGACGTCCCCGAACCCGCGGGTAATTAAAGTCCGTGTAAATAATACCCGTGTACCCGTGTAGACGGGTATTATTTACACGGACTTTAATTACCCGTGTAAATCGGGTCAGAAACCCGTGTACGTGTAACACGAACACGGGTATGAGAAACGTTGACACGAAACCCGGACACGACCGCGAGCTCTAGTTATGATCAGTGTGTTATAATAGGTATTCAGATATTTATATTTCTGGTAATAGTACATGTGTAATTCAAGTCGATTAAATCAAAGATAAAACAATACGAATATCAGTCACGTTAATGTACTAATGCAAGCTTAATTATCTAGGGTTGGAAGATGAAATCAATCTAGAAGAAGAACTAGATGAACTAGAGGATGCGATCCTTAAAGCCATTTCAAGGGAGAAGGGTAATCAAGGCATCATCGACGATTATCGCAACAAATGCCAGGAGATCCACGACTGGTTCGACTCTGTGCTCAAGAAAATGTGCTTAGCAGACAAAGGCTCCGGCCTCCCCTGCCCTCAGAAGCTAAGTGCTTTGAAAGAACTGGCAACTGAGTTTGAACAGTCAGGGAAGGAAAAGGTCGATGGTATCAAAGCAGTCGGTTCACAAGTCATCAACATCGTTAGTAATTTGGAAAGCCAACAAGTTGAGGAGCAGGTAAGAATAACTCTATTTATAGCCTGACTATTATATCCTTGATCAGTATGATTTAATATGGTTTATTATACTAAATTATTTATAAATTAATTATGGTATCACTAAATGTTATCATTTTTTGCAGATGAAATCTGTTGAAAGAAGATATAATGACATTGCTAAACGTATCCAACGTAAGCTTCAAATGCTTGAAATTACCTATAAGGCAATCGATGGCACTAAGAGTGAAGTTAACGCACAAAGTGATTGGATGCAAAAGGAGATTGAGAATATGCTACATCCTGAACCGTTAGGATATGAAAGTAAGTCTGTCAAAGAGAGACAAAAGAAGGTTGCTAATTTGTTAAAAGAAGCCGATGGTAAAAAGACAATAATTGATTCTTTAGAAAAGAAGGTTAGCAACATCCAGTCTGATCTGGAGCCTTCTGAACAGACACAATTAGAATCGGAATTATCTGAATTATCTTCGAAGCAAAAGCAATTAGCAACGCTTATTAAACAAGAAATTGAAAGGCTAGGACCATGCCACGAAGACAGAAGAAAGCTAGAAAATGACATAGAAAAAGCTAAAAATTGGCTTAAGGCGAAGCTTGCAGAGATCAAGAAACTTGGTGGTCCAGTACCTCTTGAAACAGCCAAAGTAGAAAAAGAAATTGCTGTTCATAAAAAACACCAAAATGAGTTATCTGATTTCAATAATGATACACTTAGTGAAGTTATGAGACAAGGCAATGCCGTATCTAAAGACTGTTCCCCAGAAGATCGTGCTAAACTGCAAGCAATTTTGGATGACTTGAATAAATCTTACACATCTGCTAAAGTGGATATTGATGATAAATTAGCAGCATTGAACAAACTTATGCAAGGTAGAAACGACTTCGAGGCTGAAATGGCTAAATGTCAAAGCTGGCTAAATGAGGCCGAAGTAGCAGCGACACCTGAACTCCGAACTTCAAGCCTTCAACTACTAGAAGAACAGCTAGCTAAATTCGAGAAACTCAGTAAAGAAGCGGAAGATGTTGAAAAGAATATTGGAAAGATTAAAGATAAGTCCAAGGATATTTTGGATACTCTATCAGATTCAAATAAACTACAGCTAAAGGAACAAGTTAACGTGTTATCTGATAGGTTCGCCAGAATTAACGCTATTATTAATGACAGAAAGAACATTCTTCATAAACATATCAAAGATTACAAGGATATTGCTGCTAAGATTGCAGCAGCCCTTGAATTCTTAGCCGAAATCCAAAACAAACTTAAAGCCCTGAACAAACCAATCGGAAGCAAAGTTGAAGATGTTCAACCAATAATTCAAGCTTATGAGTCAATTTTAGGTGATCTGAAAAAGAATAAGGCGATGTTGAATGAATTACAAGGTGGTAATTTACATGACCTGCAGGACATTTTAACGCAGCAAGATGATTTAATGAGCACTATTGAAGATCAAATTTCAAAACTGAAAGTACTGTTATTATTACGAGAGCAATTCTTTGCCCTTATCAAAGAAATTAATGAATTTATTGCCAAGTACACAGACCTCACAGCTGAAATCGAAAGGTCAAATGATTCATTGGAGGACAAAATCAAACGATATGACGATATCATAATTAAAATTCAAGGATGTGAGGCTTTGTTAGCAACGGCTACTGATAAAGGTCAACAAATTGCTGCTGAGGGCACCGTTATTGACAGAAATAATATTACAGAACTGTTACAATCCCTCAAACAACAGTTGCTAACTTTAAGAAGGAATGTAGAATCAAAACGACAAGAACATGAAAGAGCAGCTGCAGAGCACAAGAAACTGGCGTCAGATCTCAGTGACATTTTGGAGTGGCTACACGACAACGAAGCTGCCGTCCATTCTCGACCTTTACTTAACAGAGACGTGGCCAGTGTAGATAAGAAACTCGCGGAACATGTAAACCTGGCAAAGAGCATCCAAACGTATCTGGATAAACTCACTAAAATTACTGATGTCATCAAAAACGACGAAGGAGTTCCCGGTTCGTTATTAGATATGGTGTCAGAAGCAAACTCTTTGAAAACATCATTACCTGCAGAGTTGGCAAACCGCGAAAAATACCTTCAAGATAATAAGAAGTATAGGCAACAATACTTACAATTAGTTGAGAAACTAAACATTTGGATAAACGAAGCAGCTATTCGTCTAGATATGGGCAAAAATGGTACCGATTTTGAAAACATCGAATCAGACTTAGAAGAACACAAGTCATTCTTTAACACTTCAGAGCCGGAAATGAAGGACTTAATTGGAAAACGTATGCAAGACATTGTCGACAAAATCTGGCCATCATTGGCAGCGACGGAACAAGATGAATTATCTAAAGAACACCAGAAACACAATCAATTGCTGAAGAATACTTTGAATTCCGCTAAGAGTCGTCAGGCGCAGTTAGAACAGGACTTGGAGATTTGGAAAGATTTCTGTCAGTTAGTTGATAAAATCAAGGCAATGTTGGACAAGAACGACATTAAAGAAGAAGCAGTGACCACAGTAGACGCGCTAAGACTTTATCTTGAAAAGCTGAAACACGCCAAGAACGATCTAGAGGTGAGTGAATTTTGATTAACTCTGTATCTTCTAAATAATTTATTGTACATACATGTCAATATAAGTAGAACCGTACTTGACAGCCAGCCATGTAAGCTCAAAAATGACCCATGTCGAGTTATTATTAGTGCGATGACCGGAGGCATTTATATTTCAAAGGAGCCGGAAGGATACAATTATCTTTTAGAGATTGTTCCAGTTTGTACTAGCGATTGACGACATTGAACAACTGATGCTAAAACAAGTTCCAACGCCTGTACAAATGTGTTAGCACAGCTTAACAACCACGTCGTAGATAATGTTTAGGTATATTTTCTGTGCATACGCAGATTATTGTACGAAGTACACTGTAAACTCTGGGGCCCTATCGCGAACCACGAACGAAGTGTTGCCTCTCACTCGCTCTTATAAATTCGAGCGCAAGTGTGACGGGGCGACAACACAACGACAATTCTGATTTTTAGTTAACACTGTATGCGTACAATCGAGCACACAATGCAATCAATCTAATACACAGTATAATATTTAAATAAATACACATAATACGGCAAAGGCAACACGATGACTTAAATATTTCGTTGCCCGTATTTGTAAGTATATAGGATTTATCACCAAGCTACATTTACAAGTTTTTAGTCCGTATTGATAAATGGCTAGGACGTCGTCGGGCAAGTAGAATGCGCATTTAAAATTCAGAATATAATTAAAATGTGAAAAACTTCATTAGAATTTATAATTGAGTAACAGTGTACATGCTCGGATACCGAAGCCAGGCGCCTCGCAGATCGATTCTCTCTTTTAATGTATGTGTCGGTGATATTCAAATTATATCTTAATAACATGGGTGGAGCAAACCTAATGTTTTTTGAATACTTTGATGTCCCCGCGTTACTTCTATGTAGCATCAGATAGGATTAACAAAAGTCTGTAATGTTCCAAGAAATACTGAAATTGCACTTCCGCAAGAATATACAAATTTAATAAAATGGTCCTCGCATGCAAAAAAATCCCAGTAAATCGACTGATTAAATGTTTCGAGCAAATGTAGACATCGTCTTGTCCATTACTGGTGTCGTCACGCTAATACGTTAAAAGTTCCTTTAAAAAAATTACTCATTGCTACAATTTTTTATTTAATATACTTACTTAATTTTTTTATTCATTTAATTAAATTGTATCCTCTCAACATAGTGTGAACCTATAATATAGGTATAAGCATACTCGTTTTAGCCACGTGGATATTATTATTAGGTACCTCTAACCTAACGCATTTCAAGTAAATATTAATATAAACAGGTATTATCAGTGATATAATATTTTTATCACTGGCTGTTATGCCAAAAGCGATTCTAGGGCAATGCCTTCCAACAATTTATGTTATTCACTTATCTTCTCAGATACACTATCTATCTATATCTTTACTACTCACGCGTTTGTCACTAATATTCATGATATAAGTATAGTCAGATACAGTTAGTCCAAACTAAAATATATAATTTAGTGACACAAATAAGTAGTGGAAGAAAGAAGTACCTATCAATTATTTTAAATGAAGAATTATTTTAAAAGAAGTGAAGTTAATAATTTTAGTAAGTATGTTTAAATTCCAGAGTGTAAATGTAGGTGCATTGTATTTGTAAAAACCAAATAAGGTATAACAGTCCCTATTAATTCACTTGATTTTTATATGTATGACTTTCGATGTTGGTTCCACAAGTCTATGGTAGGGGATTCCCCTAGCCACCTGTTGCACAGTCTACATCTGTTAGGTTAATCGTTTAGCTACATTGTCACACCAGCCGTTAAAGCATTTCCGTTTCAATAAGGCTTGAATGAGTAGCCTGTATAGACAGAGACATTTAAAGTGACATCAATATTCAAAATAAAGATAAATAAAGAAGACAAGAAAGGGACGTAAATACTTTACTAAAAGTAAAGTACCTACCTTAATTCCAATATTTGAATATGAATGGAACTCATCTTGAAGGACTTTCATTGTTGTTTTGGTGCAGCTTCTATTTTTAGCGCAATTTCCTTTCATTGAAGTAGACATTAGGTGAATGCACTCTTGATGTTAAGGGGAAAATCTTTTTACAATCTAACAGAGTTTCTCATCTTACTAGTACGATAAATGGAAAATCCATATTAAATTGGTGCTTATAGGCAAATTATGTTTAATTTACGATAATACAAAAAATGTTTGTACCTACTTATAGGCTTAAGATTTTGAAAATAACCGTTGAATGTGGAAATCACCGAAAACTAATTTAATTATGGAAAACATTACTAGTCACTAGGCGGTTAAATTGATGTGATGTCGATTTTTGTTATAAATATAGGTAGTTAGATACTTAAATACAATGTATCCTGTAGTCCACCAATAAGGTCTGTCACGTACAAATCTCAAAATATGATTGCACAATGATTCTCATGAATTCATGATGCCTTAACTGGATGATGTCATGCCACACGGACCAAGGCTACTTACTTCAGTCAGTGCTCGCACATCGCTATGACAACACAAAAACAAATTGCTCCCTATTGCATTGTAATAAACCAGTGCGAAATTCACGTGCCTACATAGTACTTTTTTTGGCTTTATTGTTTTGTTTTTGTTTAGTAAAGTCGTTAACATTCCGCGTAAAAGAAAGGTAAGTGGAGGTACCAAGGGAAAGTGTAGCGAAACGAGTTGAATTTTTGTTTAATTGAAGTTTATTGAGTTTTGGTGCAATTTTTTCATCTAATGTAACGTTGCTATGTAATTATGATTTCAGACTAAAATAATATATAATCATTTTGTGTATATAATTATAGTTAAAAATGAGCTGAATACAACAGAAAACGAATGACAATATTCCTGTATTCTTCATGTAAAAGGACGAGTTATTACAACTATTTGGGCTTAAAAGTAAAAACGCTTCACACGGACATGAATAACTCGCTATTAGATAACATGTCAAGGCCGCGAATGAGTAGGAGGTAATAGACATGTCAATTTGTTAAACCGACCTTCCTTATACGCAGTCGACATTGACTTTGGCTTTACATTTTGCGAATTTGTACCTTAGGTTTGTAGCTTTTGCCTCGATACTGTTTACCGGGCTGAACACGAATTCGAAATTAAATTTACATGTAGAATAGGTACATCTTTTATTATGGTGATCAATGTAGCGATGACACCTTACTCGTGAAATCGGCCCTTGTTTGCTATATATTATTGTACATAATATAAGTAACGTTATAGAAAGTTTAAGATTTTTTTCTTTGATTTAAGTAGGTATTGTATGCAAATGTAAAACAGCATGTTGCCAGTGAAATTTGTGACTAAATCTAGGTTTCCTCTAAGTCAGATTTAGTAACAAAAAACTAGGGAATCAAATTATTTTATATATTATCTTCAGTCAACCGGCCGGAGAACATCAAATGTAATTTACTCGTATGTAGGGTGACAATGGACCAATGATTGATAGTCATCGTTATCTGTTTGTAACTAAACTATCATATGTTTAACTGTATTTTCTTAGGACTAAGATTTGAGCGTACATTACTAATGTAATGTCTGTCAGTTAACTGCCCAACACTGGGTACCACCGCCTTATGTAACCTGAAATTCTTCATTAATATTTGTAATAAGATTTTCAGGAAAGTGAAGATTACATTCACCTTCGTTTTAATCACATTCTTAGAACCTGGAGAAAATAGCAGGTACTATAAAAATGTTATCATGTTATCGGCTGCATTCTTGATAACATTGTCAACACAACAAGGTTAAGGAGAAATGCGTTAATAAGACTTTTACTGCTAGTAATTACAATGATATGAACACGCTAATATGTGGTGGTCGACTTGTTATGTGGTCATAACTGTACAAGTAATATTGTACCTGTTTCATACCGTGAACCATTTAAGATTAATATAATAACAAATCGGAGTATCTTGGGGCCGGCTACATAACATAAGTGAATGGGTAGGTACATAAAGCTATTTACTGGAACTCGTAAAATATGCGAACAAAACCTTTTCATAAGTTATTTCTAGTACAAGGGTTACTGTTTCAACATTTTAGTTATAAAGTTAGTTCGCTTGATTCGTGTAACTTCCTACATAAATGTAACTACTGTAAATAGTTGGGTACCTATTACATATTAACATGAATATTTTGAATACTATTATCAGCGGTACTCCGTAGTATGTACATAGTCATTAATGAGATAAATTTCATCGTAGCTGGAACAAGTACGGTTCTTTTATCAATATTATTTGTGACTTATCATATACAGAATTATATATCACTATTATATTTAAGTAAGTACGGCCGCTTCTATAAATATGCTTACCTACACCTGTATTAAATTTAAACCTTCCTCTAGTAATAAGTTCAGAAAAGTACGCATATTTATAGACGTGACTGTATTGTGTAATATATGGTTTGAGTGATATTTGTGTCAGTGCACATAGAAAGGTACCTCATCACGTCTCTTGAAATATACCTTATGTGTTCCTAAATAATAAAGTCTATTTTAGACACCGTGACATCATTCATTCCGTTTACACTGACACATTTGTTCTAGAATTTAATTTTTCTCAAACTTGCTACGGAATGTTGATGTTACTTACTTTGAATTAAACCCAGAAATACTATGTATCCGGTGTCATGTGCTAAGATGATATGTAAAGAGATTTCATGTATTTATTTCACACCTAGGACTGCAAACAAACTGTCTTTTGTTTTGAAACGTCAAATTGTGACACTAGGTCTTGACATTCAGCCACAGAAAAAAAAATAACCTAAGAACTAATGTCTATACCAACAGGTAAAAGGATACCTCAAACAGATTTAAAAAAAAGTTAGGCGCGAATCATGGATATAGGCGCGAATGTTTTTTTTTAATGTTGTACGATACTGTACTATTGGTTTATTTACAAATCAAATAGTATGGTTCGGCGAAATCAGTTCGTTTTATTTCATGGCAAGTTTGAGAAAAGCACTATACAAATCTCGGCGAGAAACAGGGTTACAGGCCGCGTATTCCTATCTGGCCTCAGTTCCTTCGGCCAGATATATCTACTTGGCCTGTAACCCTTCGTTTCCCGTCCTCTATAGTAATGTACTATTACAATCATTTGCTAGCCCTTACCTAAATTACGAGCTACCTAATATTTGTACAGTATCACAATCGTTCCTGTCTTATCCTCTAGAACCAGCAGCCGCTCTTGGACGTGGTCCGAGAGCGGGCGCGCGAGCTCTGCTCCGGCGCAGACGCCGCGAGCGGCGAGCGCGTGGAACAGCGCACGCGCGAACTCGCCGACCGGTGGAACGTCTCCTGCGAAGGTAAGGCTATAAAAGGTTGTAGGGCTGCATTGTATGCACACAGAAGCATCTAGCGGGCCAGCAAGGCGGTGGCAACTAACAGGTTACTGATTGTCTCCTGTTCGTTGCCGCCGCGATTTGGGCTCTACTTTTCACTTACGATCAGGTGGAGTGGAGGCACTTTGTTGTGCCAACATAAAAAAAACACAGGCAGACGATATTTCATTCGAAGGACTGCGTCTACGCTCTACACAAAGCAGATACTTATTTTAAATATTTATCAAACGGGTTACTCACGTAATTTAAGTCGATAATTGCTCGACATGTTTCGATACATTTAGAGGATCCTCATCATGGAGTACGCGCGACCATTAGCCCGACGTGTACTGCGAGCTTGCGCTCTGCTAGAGCGCTGGTACGAGAATCAATCTTCTTTAGATACCTACTGTACAGTCGAGTGCATTAATATATAGACACATTTGTAAGGGATCAGTATGGAGAATTGTATATATATTAATGCCCTTGACTGTACTGTACATAGATACTGGGATGTTCTTAAAATCCAGCTTATTTTAAATTAACATATTATTTTCGTGGAACACCAACCTTAGACACTTTATATGCCATTGGGTGATAGTTATTAATTATTATAGCTAGACACAAATCATCGTCATCATCAGATGATCAGTTCACTGCTGGACTCTCCTATTAACTATACGTATGGTCGCATTCGGAGATGAATACCCATGATCGCCACGTTGGGTAAACAGATCCGAATCGAATGTTCAATAAATTAATGACCAGCGGCACTTCATTCCCTCAGTCAACTCTTACGATACCCACGGGAAGAGTTTCGGTGCCAAATGTATTCCTGCAACGCCTCCAATACCAATCCAATTTTTAGGTCTTGCCAAGCGCGCAGCGATAGCCGAAAATCAGCTTCAACGGTGGAGCCAGCTCTTGGAAGTGCAACGAAGCTTGGCAGCCAGCGTCACCGCGGCATCCGACCGCCTGAGGCAGCTGGACTTTAGCCCCAGCACGAGGAGAAAGGCCGTCGAGACGCGACATGCGCTGCAGGTAACATCATCATCACATCACATCATCAGCCTATGATAGTCCACTGCTGGACGTAGGCCTCTCCTATTAACTATGCGTATAGACGCATTAGGAGGTAAATGCCCATAATTGCCACGCTGGGCAAGCGGATTGGCGATCGCAGTAATGTGTCCACTATGATGACGCTGCTGCCCATCATCAATATTTTATCAAATAATGGTCAGTGACACTTCAATCCCTTAGTCGACTCTTACGACACCCGCAGGAGGAGTTGGGGTAACGTATCGTCGCTAAAAACACCCGTATTCAGAGCGAAAGAAAGGTGACATTTCTATGAATTGATCGCTGTAGATTCGAAGTAGGTATAGCAACGATATATAATTGAATCATGCTAGCGGAACTAGAAACAATAGAAGCCTGATTTATTTTTAAAAGCTTGAATCACTTAAAAATATATATGTCAAGAGTTTCTGCCGATTCTATCATTGAAATAGATCCTACGATCGCTGCCGATCCAGGAGCTATTTTAAAACAGTGAACTTGTAGAATTAGACATTCGTGCATTAGTAATCATTTACTGTTGCTAATTTTCGGTACTAGGTACCTAATTATAACATTGTCGGTGCTGCTAGAAATATTGTGTCGGTAGGTATTTCGTGTTTTAGACTATTATGTGTCAGTTAAATCTGGTATGTTAGCATCAAATCTATATTTAACATCAACAAGACTTAGGTATGTAGGTACTCATAGGGAAGAATAATTCTTGAGATTACTTTCGACGACGTAACCTTTATCACACTTACAAGTTTAATGATGCCATATCAAACAAATTGATAGGATTTTTAGAAAAAAAAATTAAAGTGTGAAAGTGAATATTTTATTTGACATTTCAACTAGATTCCTAGTGTCAAATTAAGATTGTAATAGTCGTTGCGTCACTTTAAGCTCGCACTAATCCTAGCTGCTGTGAGTCACCAACAGCAATAAAAACGAGTCGGGAATAACATTCCTTAAGCTATCCCATTCGTGATTCTTTATATTTAGATTATTTGGGTCTTTGCATAAGTTGTGTCGAGAATAATGTTAATTATTATTATTTGAATTTTAAGACAATGTGTAAACAGATTCTCATTTAATTGTATTTAAAACTCTATTGATCCGTTTTAAAAACTTGTTTGGTATTCCTTTAAAATTGACAGTTTTTTTGATTGGCTCCTAACCATCAAAATGTCTCTAAAGTACAAGCACCCATTTGGACTCAAAAGTCCTCTTGTATCGATTT
The DNA here is from genome assembly GCA_025490895.1 of Thaumatotibia leucotreta. Taxonomy (NCBI): domain Eukaryota; kingdom Metazoa; phylum Arthropoda; class Insecta; order Lepidoptera; family Tortricidae; genus Thaumatotibia; species Thaumatotibia leucotreta. The sequence continues at coordinate 13,235 of JALPQI010010508.1, forward strand.
ATAAAATTGCTCGGTGACCGCCAGCTATAATGTTGTGGTTTGAATGCTAATCTTAATCGGATGGATATTGATTCTTCCGTCGCTCCGCATTGTTATCAATAGGGGTGTGACCACCACGCGAGTCTCCGCAATGCCTGCCTAGTGGAATGCGACGATCGATCTCAAATATTGGAATTGTTCCATGTGGAAACAACAATGGCAAAAGTTATTTAAAAGCTTTTCTCTCACCAACTTTGCCAACATTATGATATTCTATACCTATAAAAGAAAGCTCAACTTGAACATCGGTCAATCATATATACGTTAGATATATTTATAGGTATATTACTCGTCTTACTTATTTTTCGACTTCTTGAACGCGGAGAGTGGACCCAAAAACCAGTTACCTACTTCTCTTCATCTATTAACTACAGACTTTTCGTATTGTAAAAACACAGAAAAATAATAAAGTGACGTCATTGTATTAATGTAACTTATCATTATTAACTACACAATATGTTAACGCGATAAATAATTTAGGTTTGCCCTAATTATTATTTGCCAAGTGCCAAAACAATGTGTTGATATTGGCAAACGTTATGTTGGCAGTTGCCCAAAATCGAAAATGTTTTAACGTTAAACGTATCCACCCATTCATGACTCGGGAACACCTTTCTAGACATTAAAACGCAAAATATGTTGGATGTATAATGTTCGTCAGTAAAAAATAAAAAAATTGTAAACAAACTTAAAAACTTGGATTATTTCATAATCACGTACATTTATAACACAGTCTTGGTTTTATCACCAACTTAAAACCTTAAACCTTGAGTTCACATAGCAAAAAATATGAAATTTTACCTTCCAATAAAATTAATATTATGTTTTCTAAGACTTCGGAGATCTTCAGGATGTGAGAGCGTAGCGTCTCCCAATGACCGATAGATGCCGCTAGCGTCTATGAAGCCGCTCCACAGCCCGTAGCGCGCCGCTGTGACGTAGTTTCCGCTCAAACAGCTTCCTGTAACCAACCAGCTCGCACCCGGCGACTCGCCGCCATTTCATTGTTGAGGAGAATGTAAAGGTTGATAAAATATTGCCACCAGGAAGGCATTATCCAGATCTCCGAAGTCTTAGAAAACATAATATTAATTTTATTGGAAGGTAAAATTTCATATTATGTGTTTCGTTCGACTTCGGAGATCTTCAGGATGTGAGACCTGTCTATTATCTCCTGGTGGCGAGTCAGCGGGTGCAGAAATGTTAGGGCTCTACTGCCCTAAACCAACCAATGAATTTTGACGTGTAGTCAATAAAATTAAGAATACATGATGCATCGCTTTGCATTCAGAGGTTAAGAATAGGCTCAAACGAGGCTTTTCGGTTGGGTTGACATGCTATTTGCATACATCTACAGAGTAGATATCCGCAGATTATATATAGGACTTACTCATCCGCAGTTTTTACACATAAGTTTCACATAACATTTTCGGTAATTTATACGAATTGACACGTCCAGAATACCGGGTTCATATTTTGATGTTATCTAATTTAGAACGGAATTTCAGAAAGGAAATAATTAAGTGAGAATTATTAGAATAATTGTCTACGTATAATACGGTACAGTGTAAGGTCATGGACTCTAAACTCGGTATTAACATTCCATATGTGGGTTTCTCTCTGATATGTCGTACAGCTGTTCAGATTAAAACTAGTATTCTTTAAGCGTTTAATCAAACAGGCACCTTGAAGGCGAAGGTTTCGCCAAATAAATACTTTACAAATAATATTAATCAGAGATTATCGTTCGCTACGCTAAATGCGATAAAATATGAGAGGATATTTTCGTTACTTGATTTGATGAGACAACTGGCAGACGATGTTATTTTTAGCGTACCACGATGACTATTTTCCATATGGGCGTACCTGTTTTTACTTTGGAGAAACGCCAACGGAACACCAGCAGACTTTTCTTTTGATCTGGTCAGTCAGCGTCGGTGTAGCAGCGTTCCGCTTACCTCAACGCATCGTGCGTTCAGTTAGGGCCAGTAGACTGAGACATACTGTGGCACGTGAACGTTTGAGGTGAGCGAACAGGTCGATGGACGGGGTACCCTAGCGGGTGAAGATCTGCTCAGTGGCCTCCGGGCGCTGGTGCCGCTCGGGGGCGCAGAGTCCCCTAGCTCGTCCGTCGACTTCCTGAAAGTACCGACCTGTAGGTATATGAACCGAACTGGTTCCGTAAGTTCTGAACCTGTAGTGCGTAGGCAATTCCCTGATGCCAATACTTTCTGCGTTGGTCGTTGTAACTAATAATCATACTAACTATCGATCTCCTCAGGTTCTCCTTAAGTTTTAAAGTGTAGTTTTTTTTTTTTTTTTTTTGGAGTCGCAGTGCAAGTTCCCTGTTGGAGACCATGCACCGGCTTCCTGTTGAGGACCGACTGAGAATGCGGTGCGTTGATCAATATACTCAGTATAGTGTTTCCTTCTTACCTCGATATGAAAGTATTTTATTACGTTCTTAATTCACCATGGGAGATTCCCTCAAGAGTCCGGTTGGCAGATGAGATGGGAGCTGGCATGGGACTCTGTAATCGCCCGAAGCAGTGTTAGGGCCTGCGATAGTGCAACCAGCCTCCATGGACGCCCAAGTTCGTAAGGTTGAGTCCGTCTAGGAGCGCACGACGTTGGACGCGAGACAGGCTGTCTCGCAACCAATCATTTACCTTATTTTCCCTGCAGGACGCAAATGTTGTGGCTATGGTTTGAGTAAGGATTGTAACGAATTTCAGGTAGTATATTTGCTAACCTAGGTTGATGGGGGTTGATCTGGTAATCTGTACTACTTTTTCGACTGGATTGCTATCAGGAAATAGTCTTGATAGGTGATCAAACGTTGGTCAGAAATGTATCATGTGGACGCAGTCACGGACGCATCCAATTGTTTACTTACAAATAATATTAAGTATACTAAAACTGCCCAGGACCGGAGTCAGAGGTGAACAGTCGTGTTGGGGACCAGGACTTTCTTTGGGTCGTAGCGCTAGAGGAGTAAGTAAGTTCAGCTATTAATATGGGAGACCTTTAATCGGCTCTGGGAAAGAATAATCTGTGTAGGAATAGCACCGGGCATAGCAATACGCTTAGATAAAAACGAAGAATTTATTTTCTGTGACGAGTATACCGGTGTTTCGAGCTATCTCTCCATGGCCTCTTTCCTCGTGCAGCTATATCTCGAGCTCGCTTACGACCGGGGGTTTTTGTCCCAAATTTGTTTATTGCCCTCGGAGAAATGGTTCGTTTTATGAGGAGGACCCCGTATAGTTGGAGAACGAGTGCGAGTAGAGAGATTATAAGAGATCTGTTTCCAAACCTTGTCAATACCACCAGTTTTCAGAAAGCAGGCCCGCGGATTTGAGTGTCTGAGGAATCCGGGGCTGGTCAAACATTTGTAGAATAATTTGAGATATTACGTTACAGAATCCATTCATTGTCGAACAGGTCTTCGGTTTGGTGCAGTGTGCACTAAGTGTTCCTGCTTCTGCTGTATTGGATCGTGGGAGACTGCAGATAGTTTTTGAATAGATAGTTTTATAATACAACGTACAGATTTCCTATAGAACAATAGGACGCAGTTCCTTGTGACTCTGTCAGCCACTACAACGGATCCTCGATCGAGAACGAGGGGTTTGCAATCCCCCAGCTGCAGTAGGCACGTGTATGTCTATCAGGAACACCCGAAGCAGGAGCACCAGACTGTGGTTTGCAATGCTTCCGCTCGGCAGGCGGCGCCAGGGTGGTTGCCGGCATCAGCTTGGTTACTTACGTGATATGGGGGGGCCAAACTGACAAGAGTCGTTGGCGCTTTCGCGTTGGGCAGAGCTTCCGCCGTATGGCGAATATCGCGGGCGGTGGCGTCATCCGGCCAGTTGGCAGCCGGCAGCGAGGCGTTATCGTGGCGTCATTGTATCGGCTTGGCGGGCCACTGTAGTTGCACAATGAACTTCATCGGACCAATTGTATTCCGACTTGTAGCGCCATTGCGGTGGTCGCGTGAATGTAGCGGTTTCGTGATCGGCAGCAACATGGAGGTGGGTTATACCGCCATGCCTGGACAGCATCAGCATCGAACGGCAGTATTATTACTTGTAATGTCATCATGGTGACTATAATTTCGTGGCCAGCGGTGTCCCGTGGCACCCGGTGAGGTCAATACCGATGGTGCCGTCGCGACGACTAGTGAAGTCGGGACCGGTGTCGTGGTTGCGGCAGCCAATGAGGCGAGGACCGGTGGCACCGTTGTAGCGCCCAGTGAGGTCGGGATCGGTAGCATCGTAGTGGCACCCCGTCAAAAAACGGGATCGGTGGTGCCGGCATGGCACTCAATGACGTTAGTACCTGTGGCACCCACGTGGCGAGCAGTGAGTTCAGGACGGGTGGTGCCCACGTGGCAGCTAGTGACGTCGGGGCCGGCGGCACCGACATGGCGTCAGTGAGGTCAGGGCCGGTGGTGTTCACGTGGCGTTCAGTCGCGTCGGGACCGGTGGCGGCCAGCGTCGGGACCGATGGCGTCCCCGTGACAGCTAGCGACGTCAGGCCCGGTGGCACCAACATGGCAGCCAGTGGAGTCCCCGCCCCGGTGGCACCGTCGTGGCGGCCAGTGAGGTCGGGATCGAAGGCGCCCCCGTGGCGGCCAGTGAGGTCAGGATCGGTGGCGCCCAGGTGGCGGCCAGTGAGATCAGGACCGGTGGCGCCCATGTGGTGGCCAGTGAGGTCGGGATCGGTGGCGCCTAGGTGGCGGCCAGTGAGGTCAGGACCGGTGGCGCCCATGTGGCGGCCAGTGAGGGCATGATCGGTGGCGCCCAGGTGGCGGCCAGTGAGATCAGGACCGGTGGCGCCCATGTGGCGGCCAGTGAGGTCGGGATCGGAGGCGCTCCCGTGGCGGCCAGTGAGGTCAGGATCGGTGGCGCCCAGGTGGCGGCCAGTGAGATCAGGACCGGTGGCGCCCAGGTGGCGGCCAGTGAGGTCAGGACCGGTGGCGCCCACGAGGCGGCCAGTGAGGTCAGGATCGGTGGCGAACATGTAGCGGCCAGTGAGGTCAGGATCGGTGGCACCCATATGGCGGCCAATGAAGTCGGGACCGTTGGTGCCCACGTGGCAGCCAGTGAGGTCAGGATCGGTGGCACCCACATGGCGCGGTGGTGCCCACGTGGCAGCCAGTGGCGATCACGTGGCGGCCAGCGCTCACGTGGCAGCTAGTGAGGTCAGGACCGGTGGCGTCCACATGGCGCCACGTCAGTCTCATCACAACATTCGTCGCCATCCGCAGACTACTCCTTGGGTTAATAGAATATCATTAAGCTAACTCACCAATCGATCCGAGAGCGGAAAACGTAAAGAGTACCCAGGTCCAGCTGCAGCTCCCGGCGGCGGCGGCGGAGCGCGGGGTGGCCCCCGACGCGCCCGGCCGCGGCGGCGACACGGCGGCGCCGGCTCCCCGGCGGCGCGCGGGCCGCCCCCGGCTGGCGCCGCGCTGCCCGCGGCGACACGATGATCGCGATGCACGTTTCCTCTCGTCGGGTGCGGAGCGGCTTACGTTACCGTATGAGAAGTAACGCGATTAAAAACACGCGTTAATCGGACGATTTCCTACTTTAAAAATCTCGGAAACGCCTACGACTGAACGACGGTAACGTTTAAAACACGATCGTGGTCGAGAACGTATTTCGCCAGAAAAAGTGGGTAGATCGAAGTCACTCTTGAAAATTGCGCGACGGACGTTATCGGTTCGAAAATACTTCGGGAACTCGATTGTTCGAAATGAAATTTTAAAATTCGAATCTTAAATTTTCGTCGTAAATATTTAACGATAGACCACTTTCTTGACGATTAGCGAAACACTTCAAATGACTTCCTTAAAATAACTTTTCTGTTCGAGCAGAAGTTCCGAAATATAATTACTGGGAATTAAGTCGATCGAGAAGTTAAAGACCACGTGTCGAATTTAAATAAAAATATGCGGACCTTCGGCCAAGACGGTCGACGCAACAATGAAATGGCGGCGAGTCGCCGGGTGCGAGCTGGTTGGTTACAGGAAGCTGTTTGAGCGGAAACTACGTCACAGCGGCGCGCTACGGGCTGTGGAGCGGCTTCATAGACGCTAGCGGCATCTATCGGTCATTGGGAGACGCTACGCTCTCACATCCTGAAGATCTCCGAAGTCGAACGAAACACATAATATTGATATTTATTAGTATTAACGTAAAAATATACCTGCCGACGTGTTTCACGATATGTGTCAAAGACATCAATGATATGCCATATTTGCTTACTTTTTTATTTTCTACTGACGAATCGTACACGTACTCGTATTTTTCAAAACATTATGTAACTATTACCAAAATAATGCGTGTCTATTTTCAAATATAGTCATAAAAGACTAAATTCATAAATATCATATCAATACCCATTTCTGGTAAATCATTTGTTTTTCTGTGTTCATTATATCGCGTGGTATTTCATCGAGCCTATTGTAATGTGTGTGTATGTGTGTGTAGATGGCATAGCTAGATGAATACCCTTTTCTCCAGGAGCTACAAAGTGAAGTGACAAGCCTCGAGGACACCCGGGACGAGCTATTGGAACACGCGGACTTCGTGGTGGCACTACTGAAGCCGCACTCGAAGGAGGCAGCCGAGGAGACCGATAGATCTGTCAAGGAGCTTGTGGATACTTATGAAAAGTAAGTTGAAATTATTTTGTGTAGCTGTACAGGTTCCTCATCTTTGAATGGGAGAAAGAGCACAGAGTTGTTTTTTTTAATTCGAGGCAGTCGCGTTAAACGCAACGCAACTGTTTAAGCTGGTATACCGATACACGGTACTTACAGTAAAGAGTAGGTGTAGGTACCTATATAATAGTTCTCTTTTTCGTACGGCTTCTGTGTACTGTACTTCAGAGATTAACAGCTTTTAATGACCAATTCTACTGCTTCTTTGGAAGAGTAGAAAAATCCTCTACTTTAATAGTAAATAAGCCAGTGTGTAGCGTTTAAATATTTATTTGAAATAGTAGACAGAATGCACACATGAAATTGCGTTAAAAAAAATTATAGTCAGCATAACTTCCAAAAGATTTCGTAATATCACCGTTGTCCTTAACACAAAAATCTCGAAATAATTTTCCTAGAATCACCATCCAGTATGTAGGTCATAAAGTCTAAATTCGTTAGCCTAACGCTTCGTACGCACGATTGAAAGTGAAATACGAAATAGCACCAACAAATCTTTCAAGAATGTAAAGACAAAGTTCCGCTAAAATTCGCACTTGCCAATGAGTTTCAAATTGGCGGTTCTTCAAAAAAGTTGACAGCCGTCAACAACGCCTCGTTTAGGTTTATATTATGGCTTGTATTATTGTAGCAAACCCTTTGTGGCGTCTAAATGCCCACATTGTACATGTATCTACATTAAAATATTTAATGATAATAAACTTGTAAATAACTCCGCAGTTTACGAACAGCTTCGGATGTTACTATACAAGCAAACTCAATTTCCACTCCACAAAAATCGCTCTTTGCAGACGTTTAAAATTCGTCACCAATCGCTGACATTGGGTGCTTTGACCAGTTTATTGCCTTGCTACCAAAAGAACTCATCCTTTCAATAAACACATAGTAAAGGAATCCAAACCATATTCCCTTAACTTAACGGCTACATAAACCGCTAAAGCAAATCTGGTCGGCATTGGTCACGATACTTAAACATTGCAAATTTAATCGAATTCTTAATGGCTGTTTATTGGATTGCAAGTTCTGCTCGCTTGTTATAAGGTCGAGCGTCACCGTGAATGTGCTTTGCCACATATGGGGCGGTCAAGGGCGGACGCACGACTGGTTTTTGAGCTTAAAATCAAAATGCAGCAAAGAAGTAATATATTGGGCCAGTAATTGAACTACTGCAATTTCAGTCACCAATAATTCAGTTCCATAACATTTTATAAACTTTGATAGGTTTTGTAAGATTTAGTAAAATGAACATCATGAGTAAATTTTACACAAATCGACCTAGGCCCTAGGCTCCTAATATTACAATTTGACTACTGGTTACCTACTGGTATGTATTCGTAGGTATTACCAGCAACCATTTCAATGGTTATCGTAAGATTATTAAAGACTGAAACAGGATATCAAACTATATCTGATTTAAACACAAATACATAAAAAAACTGTTTACATTTACCTTGCCAATGCAATCATCGTACTGTATGCTATTTACAATCGCCATTGATTTCTATAGTCCCGGAGTGAGATCACTCACGAGTCTCACGACAACTTCGAAATATTTCTGCCATTAGATAATGCAAAAGTGTCTCCGAACCCAAGGACTTGAAGATTTTTAGTTATCATGATGTCATTTATTCGAGAACGTGCAACTTTGTCATTCCAACTGTATGATTTTAATAGGTCTATAATACGTAAGCCTTATGGCTCAAAATCGATTGACGTAATTTTCGCAATGCGCACAATTATCATGGCAGTCCAATGGGAATTGCGTCACGATCATTTTTAGAAGGTTCTTGTTTGTGTTACACTGCGGGTTTTGTGTGGTTCGACAACATTAAACTCATGGTGTAGCAGGCGTTACTTCATAAACTTGGCGAAGCTGCCGTTTGACCTTGGTGAACAGAGCGACGTTACAATTGGTTGGGTTGGGTGTAACGTCACTTTTGTAATTTATTTGTAGTCATGATATTCGCTTTATTTCCGCTATACTTTACGTAGAAATCTCAAATACTAACAACATTTTATTTATCGAGTTAAATTTTGATAAAGTCGTTGAACGTAAATATAATATTGACACCATCTAGAAAGATGTCTGATAGATTGTGTTTAATTTAAAATTGTATGCTACAGTGGTACAGTCAAGAGCAAAAGTAAGTGATCACCTTGTGCCTTATCACAATGGAATAATATAGACCTTATTCCATTGTGATAAGGCACAAGGTGATCACTTACTTTTGCTCTTGACTGTACTAGTATTTTATTACTCTGCAAACTTAGCGATCTTCACAAAAATGATCGCCTTCTTTCCCATTACAATAAATACCTGACCTAAAAGACACGGCACGTAGCCGTAATCTTTAAAATAAATCTTTCTAATTTTAATACACCCCAAACATCACCGTATTTACCTAAGTAGTTTTAAATGAATATACTTACATGAAGTTGCTGCATAACACGGCTGTATAAAATATTGTCGCGCGGAACCCTCAAACATCCTGAAAGTTTAGTCACCAGTTTGCGGTTAGTTGCGTTGCGTCATAGTTATTTCCTGTAGTATACGGAAACTCATGTCTAACGCTAATTCTAACCAAAATGTGTGCCTATCCATTGAAAATATTTCAATCAATTTAGGTAGTATACATATAGTAGTAGGTAGGTACCTCTTCTTTCCTTCAATACACGATTAATTTGTCTACTTTGGTAATAATAATATTTATCTACAGTTTTTTAAGTATATATTAGGTAGTTAGGTATCTACTTGATTCATTGTTTGTAAGTACTTACTAAAAGTATTTATTGAAGTTTCTAAATTATTACTTTTTTAACCGCCTTTATTTATCGTGCGAAGCCTAGCTCGCGCCAACACCTATAGGTGGTCTAGAACAGAATCAATCAGCAGCAGCCGTCTTATTACGTGAACGTCACAATTCACACCACGCAACTCACAAAACGGAACCTTTCCGCTTCCGCACAGAGTCCGTTTTCCCAGTGCGCATGCCCCAGACGACGGCGCGGCAGGGGACGTCCGTGTAATCGTTACTTATTCAAACTGGCAGACGTAGGTATATCGATGTGGCCCGCGCATGCGTCCAGCTGTTTTGTAGGTCAGGGCCTCACAGTCTGCACTGGAACCTATCTGCAGGGATAAAGTAATACCATACGGATTCGCTATTCATACCGCAAATTATATTAGGTTTTTAAACGTGTCTTCCCTAAGAACGAAATGTGCGAACAGCCGGGGTCCGCGAAGTGTGATTTGAAACGATACAGAAGCGTGGTGCCCTTCCGCGATCCGACAACAATACTCCTCGGACCGGTCCGAAAATAAAGCCGCTTGCGGGGTTTCGGCAGTTTCGACACGAATTATTTACGTTCTATAAGGAGATCGGGACGGACTCGCAGCGCACTCGGACGGCGATAAAGTGTATTGCCGCAAGAAAATGTGATGCGAACGTGTGTGCCTATTTAGCGGTGATGAGTCATGGACTTGGGCGTATTTCTGTAAAGCAGTCGCAGATATTGTGAGAATTTGTAAGATTTGTTCCGTGTACAATACTAACTACATTTGGCAGCGGGTAGCGGAATGTTTACCCATTGCGCTAGCCGGCCGGCGCGGCGTGGCCCCTGATGGATGTCATTAATTGCCACGATTTCTGTCGTACGCAACGGCTACATAATCTTCCTTATGCATATGCAATCCTTGTATGTACAATTTTGGCAACATAAATATGGCATTAAGAGGCGACTCAAGGTCAGCATTATCATAATGTAAACCGTGCAAAACGTAAACACTGGCTGCACCAAAAAAACTTGCTCTGATGTCACCGGCAAACATTGGAGCGTGTAATATAAAATTAGATGCGTCCTGCGAATCTATCGCGAACGGTTCATTGAGCGACGAGCGGGCAAGGCGAGCGGGCGCCGCGCGCAGCCGGCAACGAACGAAGCGGTACGGCAGCGGCGCCCGCGCCGGCGACCTTCGCCGTCACGGGCGCCGCGTCATGCCGCGCCGTCAGACTATTTTCGTCGCATTTTGGCAGCTCTCCTAAACTCGTGCGCTCCCTACCGTATCCCCGTCCTAAACAGACTACAGTCTACACTGTACGCTCTTATCACTCTAACGTGCATTTCTTTTGCAGATTGCGACAAACTCTAGCGGCGAAGCTCGCCGAGATCGACGAAGTAGTGTCCGAATTCGACCGCGTGTCCGAGAAGATAGAGGCCTTCCGACAGCGAATAGAAGTGTGCATCGCGAAGGTCAAAACTTTCTACGCTTTTGGAGAAGACGACGAGAGCGGACTCCTCTCCCTGGTGAAGGAAGTGTCCGACCTCGCGGAGGCCACGAAGAAGTTTACGGACGAGAGCAGAAAGCGCTACGGCGGCTCCGCTCCTGCGGACGTTTCGCAGGAGCTGTCCTCTCTCGAGCTGTCCGCGGAGGCGTTGACTGCGGCCATGGAGGAGAAGGAGCGGGAATGGAAACGCGCACGCACAGCGCGCTCCGAATACACGGCGGACGTCGAGGACGTTCAAGCCTGGGTACGCGCCGCGGAACTGACGGCCCGCGATCGCGCGCTACCGCCCGAACCCTACCGCGAGCGGCTGGTGGCCACTCGTGCCGAGGTGCCGAGCGTCACAGACCGCATGGAGCGGCTGACACGCAACGCGCGCGCCATCGTGGAAGGCTCACGCGACGCTGCCGAAAGACAGCTGGTGTCGTCGACGGTGAGCGCGCTGGCCGAGCAGCTGGCAGCGGTCACCAGCGAGCTGGAGGCACGACAGGCGGCGGTGGAGGACGCTTGTGACGCAGTTGCGCGCGTTCTTGCGCTGCTCGAGCGCGTGCTTCTTTGGGTCGAAACGCAACGCGCCTTCCTCGCGCGCCCTCTGCCCCTTGCCGACCTCGCCGAGGCTCAACAAAAACAGACTGAATACGGAGTAAGAGATATATTGAATTGTGTATGAAATAATTGTATTGATCATTTTCGTATTATTTATTTACACTTGTTTTGTTTACAGAATGCACTCAAGAGTTGTAAACAGCAAACAAAGAACTTAGCGGATATGACTAAGGAAATAGAAGCTATTGAACGCGTCACGAGCTCAGGGGATCTGCCCGGTAGACTCGAGGCGGCGGAAAATGCAACCATAGACGTCGAAAAGCGATTAGCAAAGACCGTTAGTACACAGTGTACCTCCATAACTAATAGAGTCAATAGTTTTATTTCATTTAATAGAGTCAAATAAATTTGAGAAAAATAATTGTAAACTAACGCTTGTTTTTTTACAGAACGGATTACTACAAGAACTAGCTGAAGAATGGGAAAGATGCGAAAAGAAATTAAAGGATGTCGGCCACTGGTTAGAAGCTACCACGCGAGCGCTCGAAGCGCCACAAAATGCTAAGAAACCCCTAAGGGACCGGTTGGCACTGAGAGAAAAACTTATAAACGACATATCCACACAGAAAACGAAGATCTCGTACGCCGTTGAGAAACTCAACGTGAGTGGCAATCGAATGTATAGTCGAAGCTCAGCGTCGGGGCTAGGGGTCAGCGTTGACGGTTCGTTTTTGTCACAGGTACATTTCGGGCCGGACGGCGTGGCGGCGCAATCTGCGGGCCCGGAGGGAGTGACGGAGGCGGCGCGCGCGCTCAACAGCTCGCTGGACGCGCTCGGCGCCAGCACCGGCGCGCAGGCGGCGGCGCTGTCTGCCGCGCTGCAGCAGGTGGAGGCGTACTGCGCCGACGTGGCCCGCCTGCGCGCGCAGCTGCTCGACGCCGAGCAGCAGCTGCGCCACGCGGCGCAACCCAACTACAGCCCGCGCGACCCTGAGCGTGCACAGAGACAACAACAGGTAAGCACCGTTGCAGGTTCACCGCGGCCGCGCGGTCAGGGGTGCCGCCGCCCGGCTCGCCCTCCCTGGCCGCGCGCCCGCTAGACGTACACGCACCGACACCATCTGGTCTAGTAGGTCGCTAGCGAATATTCTAGTTTTGTTTATCGAATTAGAGGTGGCGGACACGGCTTGGCACCGACCCGACCGCTATAGTTTATGGGCGGTATCGGGCCACCTGTATATTACCACTGTCACGCATTCATTTTTTTTTCTTTTTGTTATCCTCCACCCTCACCCGCTACTAACTTGTCGATCACGTATCCTCGTAGGCATGTCGAGAGAGAGTCAAGTCGTTGCAGAGCAAGATTCAGGCGCGAAACGAGCGAATAAAATTATTAGTGCAGCGCGGCGGGCCCGACGCGGACCCGCTGCCCGACGCGTAGCCGCGACACCGATCATCTAGCTTTTAAGTCCTTCTACTAGTTATCTATTCGATTCCTCTTAAAATATATGTATATTAAAATTGAATATATACAATCGAAACATTTCAGCCACAGTCGTTTCTTTTCATGATCCTTAGCTTTCATCGCCCACACCAAACAGAATCACCCTAAGTAACCGAACACTTGTAAATGATGTCTTTGTCCGTACTTGCGTATCAGGAGGTCACCCGGCGTATCGATGAGCTGACTCGGGCCATCTACGGCCTGGACCCGTACTTCGTGATGGGCGCGCCGGCGCCGGCGGCCGCGGAGTCGGCGGCGCGCACGCTGGCGGCGCTCGTGGCGACCGCCGACAGCGCCCGCGCTCGCCGCGCGCGCTCGCCCGCCCGCCGCGCCCGCCTGGCCGTGCCCGACCCGCCCCGAGGCCGCAGCCCCGCCTGGGTGCTCGGAGGGACCACCTACGCTGAGATAGTCCGCGGGCAGGGCTCCAGATCCAGCTCCGTCTGTTCCCAGAGACACCCGAGCACCCAGAGACACTATGAAATCCTTAATGCCGAAGAGCCCCGCGTTGGATCCTCCGCGTCTCACGGCGACTTCAGTGAAATAAGTGCACGGTGTGAAAATACCGAATACGATAGTGCTCGGTCCAGTGAGACCCGTGTGTATGAATGTGAAAGTGAACCTGTTAGGGTTGAAATAGAGCGGGACGAATTTATACCTCATACGGTGGAGGACGTTCATGTAAACAAATCTATGGACTATAATGTTCAGGAAGTTGTACAGGCGGTAAATGTTGTGGATACCGTACAGGAACCGCCAGTACCATCTTTAGATTCAATTCGGTCTGACTATCGAGAAGAAGAGCGCAGTCTTGACAGTCGTAGCCGATCACAGGATTTATCTTATGCGGAGATACTAGCTTTAGGATTACGTAGGCAACCCAAAACTCAAACAATAGTGTCTTTGCCGAAGCCACAGGTCGCACAAATTGATATTGTGTCGGAAGGCACAAGAGACGCGGACACTCGTGTAATCCAAAAAGAGCGTGTTGATAATGTAAAGCTAAAACCTGAAAGGCCGGAGCGATCGTTAAGGAGCCGCTCCAGAGACATGCCGAGACAAAGACGAGCCCCGGAGAAAAGACCAACTAAGGCTCAAGAAACTCAAATTATGAAAAAACGAAAGGCCTCTAAAAAAGTAATAGAGGTTGATGATTTTGATGACGCAAGCAATGAAGAGACAGTGTCTACTGAATATAAAGTAGAAAATCCAGAAGCTTTAAGAAAAGAGATTACTAAAAAAGTACAACATAGCTCTACTGTGGTAGAAACCGTTACTGAAATGGTTACAACAGAAGTTTCCCAAGAAGAACCTGTCATTGTTGAGCCAAAAAAAACTAAAAAGAAGAAGTCTAATAAACACAAAGGCAATGAGGATGAAATTGAAAAAGCCCTCAAAGAGATTGAAAGCTATGATAAATATAAAAAAAAGAAAACGAAGGATGATAACGAAAAGTTAGAATCTAAATGTCTGTTTGATAGTCAAATTCACAAGGATAAAATTCACGTCTCATCACAAGAAACTTCAACAGATAATCCGAGGACTAAGAAAAATAAGCATAGAGTTATTGTTACAGATTTTATGTCTATAGAATCTAAAATTAAAGCGCCAAAACCGGAAGAACCAAAAGATGGCGGTCAATATGACAAGAAAAATCAAAATCTTGATAAAAACAATTTAACTGATTTCGTAGACCCTACAAATCAGACACTGTTAAGCGAATCATTATTGAATGAAAGACCTGCAACTATTGTTCAGGATATTCATTCTAAAACAGAAATGAAGGCTTCTGATATAGATAAAAGTTTCACTGATGTTCAAGTCAAAAATGAACCAGAAACCAAAAAATCTAAGAAGAAAAAGAAGGAACCTAAAGACGATAAACACGAAAAACAATCAGAGAGCATTCAAATGAGTTCATATGATTCTCCATCGGAAGATATAAACAATATTACTGACACTGTATCAAGTTCTGATCAAAGTCATGGTAACATATTTAATAAAAGTAACCTTAAGGTCGATAACTCGACGGAGACGTCTCGTGGTACGGAAGTTTTATCAGAAATATCTTGTAACTTGAGGCCAACAGTACAGAAAATAGATACTTACTCAACCCAAGAGTTTGTAGACAGATTAGAAATAAAAGATTTAATTACAGAACAATCTTCAATCTGTAAAAGAGATGCGGCCCAAGTAGATATTTCCGAAATTGATACAAAATCAAATGTAATACAAGTAGGAGAGCTCCAAGGGAAATCAAAGAAAAAGAAAAACAAACAAGGTAGCAGTAAAACAACTCAAAATCAAGATCCAAGCTTGATGCAAACTCAAAGTATGAGTAACGAAGGGGTTGAGCTGGGAACAAATGTTGAAACTATTGACAAAGAAGAGGCAAATCTACACCCACATATAGATGATAACAGATCTGATAATGACAATGAAGTAAAAAATACTGCTCTTAAACAAGAACATGAAAATAATGAAATGCAAATCTTGGATAAAATAGATTCAACTCTTGACCAAGCAGGTCCAGATCAAGGTATCAGCATGACGCTTCAGCAACCGGTGACTGAATCACAGCCTATGTCAAGTAAAGCTGTCAAATCTAAATCTAGAAAGACGAAGTCCGTAGATAAATTTATAGGTAAAGATTTCGTAAATGAAACAGTGGAAGCTTTAGAAATATCTAAAAATATAATGGAGAAACAAACTCCAGTAGAAAAAAATATTGATAACTTGGTTAAGCCTTTACCTACAAGCAAGTCAAAGGCAAAAAAATCTAAACAAGTTGAAAATATACCTGACACTCCAGTAGTTTTGAGAGAAACTGAGGATAGTACTAAACTACAAAATGTTGAAGAACAGTTTGAAGTAGTAAAGAGCCACAAAAAAAAGTCTAAATCTAAGAAGCCAAAAGTCGTAGATGATGAAATAGAACGAGCTTTGAAAGAAATCGAAGAATTGCAGACATCTAAGAAAAAAGAAAAGAGTTCGGATAGATCCTCAAAGAAAAGTGTTGTTGAACAACGCACTCAAAATTTAATGGATTATCGCAAACCTGGACATACGCCCGAAATATCTGGAATTAAAGAAAACCTGATAACTATGGATTGGAACACATTGATGGCTGAAGAAGAATCAGTTCCTCTAGAAACAACCAAACAACCAGCAATCATAGAAACAAGCAAACAAGTTGCTACTGAAGTTACAATACTGGAATCTAATGCTTTATTAAAGGAAGATTTCAAAAATGTTAATGAAGTCAGTGAAATTAGACCAGAAAATACTTCTGCCACAGGAACTCTGAGCAAAGACTCGATTACTTCTGAAGTGAACGTACAACAGATGGATCAAAAACAAGAATCAACATCTTCTCCTGCTGGTGAACAGAATAATAACGATAAAAATTTCAACACCGACTCCCTCAGAGATACTGTCATAGTTGAAGAAACTACTATTGAACCCGTTATTAAAGACGTAAAAACTAAAACAATATATCTCATAACTCACGAAGAAAGAAAATTACCTCCTATCAGAACTGTCAAAGTCTTTAGCAGTAAAAGCAATTCTTTGGAAGAGACGGAATCTAAAGATGATTTAGTTGAAGAAACAAACACGAATCTGAAATCTTCCACAATCGAAGATAATTATAATAAAAATAAAATAATTGATGACAATACAGAGGGAGAATTAAAGCAAAGTTCTCAAAACACACCTGACGCTGTCGATCGTAACGCGACAAAGAGTTGTGCGCAAACTACGACAGAAAATACAGAAACATCATTTATTTCTGAAGAAATCGACAAATCTTCTTTAATGACCTTCGTAGAAACCGATTTTGGAATAGATGATAGAAGCAGCAATATAGAGATAAAAGAACACTTCACGGAACCCACTAATGCAGCTGATGAAGTTTCGTCTTCCGTTGATTTACCAGAATCTGCAGTTACTGATAATTCACAGATAAAAGACACAACTGTATCTGAATTGAAGGAAAATATAAACTGTGAAGATAATTACATTTTCGAGGTTTCAGAGATGCATCACGCTGCAACTATAGAAACGGGACACGAGATAACTGTTTCTGAAGTAACGGCTGATGATCAAAATGAAGTCGAAGTAGCCATATTTGGTTCGGTGAAAGACCGCAATAAAAATGTCAAAAATGTGTCCCGAGGCTCTTCTATTCCTTATGACGCACTTGAAGATATCAAAACCTATTCACTAGAGTTAGATTTTGATCAAATAGATAATAATTATTGTCAGTATCTACTAAAAGAACGCGAGAACAAAGACGAAGTAGCCAATGTCACATTATTAACAACTGAGACGGAAGTGATCAAGACTGAAAACGTAGTACCAACGAAATCGAGTGAAAAATCCATAGAAGTCGTATATCCATCAGAAACTGCCGATATTGAAACAGTGACTGGTTGCCACACTCTACATAGGGAAGAAGCCCCTAAATATAGCTACCATGAAATTAATGTTGCCGAAGCGTTACTTGCTTCTCTTTCAACTGATGTATCTCGGCAAACGATACCAGTTGACGAAAATGAGAGCGCCCTTGAAGAAGTCAGGGACATTTTACATTCACAAACAGATACTGAACGCACTGAATCAACTTGCAACCAAGAAACAAGATTTGTTAACTCTAATATTCAAGATACACATGCTGATGCTTTAACATATCTAAGTTATGAAATTCCTCAGCAAAGCTATCACGAGCTTGTTGACGCTGAAAACACATACGTCCTTTCTAAAGAATATAGTCAATCTCCAACTAAAGAAATGGCATTCGAAGATCAATTGCCCAAACCTGTTCCACGCATGGAAACCCCCGAAAATTTGAATTTATCTGAAGTTCAATGTACAAATGTAACAGTTAATGAAGATACCAAACCACTGCCTCCCAATTCATTACAAAACGTCAGTGAGCAGCCGAAACATAATTACTCTGAAATTAAAGATGCTGAATATTTATTAGCTATCACAAAAACAAGTATGGGTAATCAACAAGATGCCGCTATTCAAGTAGAAAATGATGTGGTTTCTGCCAATATACAATATAATATTATTTCAACAAATAATGAAGATCTCACTGAAGTAGTAGCCGACGCAGACAAATATGATAACGTTTCAGTATTTGAAAATAGCTTAGATGACTTGCAGGCAGTGCCAGTAACTAATGGATTGAAAGAAGGGACAACTGTGACTAACAGTCAAATAAATTTAAATAGATTACGTATCCACGAACTGCCTAGATTTAATTATCAAGATATTTCTGACGCTGAGAATTTATACGCGAGTTTATCCTCTAGGCATAGTTTTGCAGATAACTGTGAAGCCGAAATTATTATGCCAGAGGACTACTTGCAAACCAACACGCCTGATGAAGTTGTTCCTGAAAGTGTACATTTACTTGAAAATGAGATCAAAGTCGATCAAAACGTAAACGAAGTTACAAATTTGATTAGCGATGTGATTGATAATTCTATCAAACATAATATTACTGAACCAAGACCTGCAGGTAGCTTAGGTTTGGTTCTAGAATCATTGAAATATAATTATCATGAAATACAAGACGCTGAACAGAAACTTGCTGTTCTTATCACTGGTAATGAAAACAAGAAAAATACGCAGAACGTGGAAGACGTGAGTGATGTTGTAAAAGATGAGCCCGAAACATTGAATAAAAATTACCTTTCTGAAGCTGAGTCAGAAGTGGTGGTACTCCAAAATTCTACGACTAAAACATCAGATCCTGGTGTAAATATCATTCCAAGTTATGATGCAATGGCGCAGCCAGAATATGTTATACCCGAAGAAGAACTAAAACATACTTTAGTTTCTATGATATTTAAGGATAAAACTTTTATTGAACAGTCCCTAAAGGCTGCAGAATCGATAAATATTGTAGATGATGAACAAAACGTGTCTTCCGATGAAGGTCCTAAAATATCAACTATCGAGCGTGAAAGTAATATTTCTGAATTAAGAAACGTATCAACTGAAAAAAGCGAGTTTCTCAATGCAGACGAGGAATCAGATGATGTGTCAGATTTTGTCATAGTAAACAAAAACGATGTGAATTTAGATGCACCTATTAATATCGATTTCGAATCGATAAACAATATTGTTGAAACGGTAAATGAACCAGTAGATTTACATATTCACGAAGCCGATACAGTAACATCTGATTTGACTGAAAGTAATCAAGCTGTTGAACCCGTTGTTGTAACTGCCGAGAAATCAGTAGAGCAAGTTGTTGCAACAATACAAGATATTTTGCAAAAAGATACCACACCGACATTATGCAATGAATCTCGAGAGGTTATTCAATGCGAAGTTGAATCTGCTTTCGATGTTGTAACTCATATGCAATCTGGCTTTGTTACGAACCAAGGTGTACTTGACCCTGTAAATCCTGATATCTCCATAAAATTAGAACAAAATATTGCGTTACCCTACGATATTGAAACTGAAACCATTAGGGCGGATGTGCGCGATCTTGATGATGCTTTAAAATCTAAATTAGCTGCTGAACAAATTGTCACAAGTCTAGAATTTAGGACTGAAACAAAATCGCCCATTCATAGCTTACAAGATTTGCTCCCTTCTATAGACTCTATTCCCGAATTTAAACCTTCTTACCCCGTAGTGTTCTCAAACCTATCAGCCGATGCTCCTGAATTTACCCCTTCTTACATGTACAAAACTGTGGGATCTGAATCCGATATTATTATTCCTGTTGCTGATGAACAACAAAGTCAGTTTCCGGAATTACACGGAAGTAAAGACATTTCGTTTACTTTGAGTAGAGACGCTGATATTAAAACTTCTTATTCAACAATTTTGCAAACAAAGAAAGAAAAAGAATCTATTCAAGAAAAGGAAATAGTTCAACCAGCCGATAAACCATCCATAAACACTTCAAACGTGATCGATACATTGTCAGAGGAAGATTCTCAAGCTACATCCAAACGCCACAAAAAGAAGAAAAAGAAAGAAGATAAGCGAGAAAAATCAGTGGAACAGTCTACATCATTAATTACTCAAACTAAATGCCACGAAATAGAATCAAGCGTTATTGAGCCGATAAATGTTTGGGCCAGATGCGGTGACGACGGAAAATCATATGCGGAGGTGGTAGCAGAAGGCTTGCATGAAAGTGTAGATACTATTAAGTTTGTACCACAAGAATCACAGCCATTACACGAGGAACCAATATCTCATATGAGGGATAACCTGCTTTCTGATACACAATGTGAAATAAAAAATATCAACCAGAGATCCGCAGAAGAGGCAGAGGTCACAGATTCAAATGAAAGTTCATGGGCAAAAATAGTTGCAATTCATCATACAACGCCTGAAAGGATCTCGGGAGTACCGCACGAAGAAATCGTTAAAGAGGTTCCTATGCATAGGCCACCATTGATATTAGTAGACGAAACTACCTCCGAAAGTAAGCCTGAAGTACCTATCGATGAAGATGGTTTCATCATTGTTGAGAAAAGAAGCCGCTCCAGATCAAGGTCCAGAGATAATAGATCTCGATCGAGGACTAATATTACATCTCAGTATGAAGAACGAGAAAAATCAGAAAATAGATTTGAAACTTTATCAAAGCTTAAACACACAGCAGTAGAACCAATATTATCTAGCTCTGAAGAAGAGAAAAATCTAACTATAGAGAAAGATGAAGAAAACCCAATTTCAAAGAAGGCCGAAAAACCAAAGAAAAATAGAAGTCGATCAGAGAAATCTAAGGAAAAAGAAATTAAAGTGCCAGTAGCTGGTGTTGCTAGTGTAGACGAAACACAGCCGAAAAAAGATAAAAAGAAACGATCAAATAAATCTAAGGAACCCGTGAAAATCGAAGATATTCCTCAACCCAGCGAAGAATTACACGATACCAGTGTAAAAACGAGTGACACAGAAGTCAAGTCGCGTTTAGAAGAAGTTGAAGATAAAAAGAAAAATAAGAAAAAGAAGAAAGATAAACGTTCTTCACCTGATAGAGAATTGCCAAAATTAAATCCTTTAACGGAATCAATGGCAAAACCAGAACACACTACACAGAAGTTAGTTACTCAGACTTCAGTGTCCAGTCCCGAATCTATACATACACCAATCAAAGACAGATTTTATAACGAAGCTCAATATTGGAAAAATGATCCAAGCGGAGTAGAGGAAGTTCTAATCGTAGAGCTAAGTCCGACAAAAGAAATAACTTCTATTACTACTGAAACTAGAGACATTAAATCAGTCGCTACTCCTACGTGTATTGAACAGCCTGACATCGATAACATTCAAAAATATCATACTGATCAGAGTGAAAAAAGTGTGGAAACGAACACTGTAGAGACCAAATTAACAGAAGAGCTATCACTGGAAAGTAAAATGGCTGATTTGCAGAGAGAAATTGAAGAAATGCTATTACCTGAAGATTCTTCTGTAGTAAGCGATAACACACCGAAAGAATTAATTAGTTCTCCAAATTCAGAGTCTCAAAATGATGTTTCAGATAATATTACTCCACTTTTAGCTTCACCAGAATCTGAGGTCGATATACCATTCATTGGAGAAGAGTCACCCCCGACTTCGAAGAATACAGAATTCGCGGAGGACACGCAGGAAGACAACGCTAGTGATAAACATATAAGCGTCAGCATGATCGATGCATTGCTAAAAGATGAACCAGCAAAAGTAGACCACCCACAGGATGAAAGCAACATTATTTGCAGTAAAATAATCACGAAACCTAATGAGAATGTCGAGGAAAAGGAACAATCAGACGAATCACTGCAACAGCTTAAATTAGTTCCTGATGAGAAACCTATTAAAGATGATATTAAACAATCAGAAGAAATATCTGAAAAGCCACCGGAAGCTGTAGGAATAACAGACCCCTCTAATCCTACTCATGCCTTCATTACTAACATATCTAATATAAAAGTAGACAATTTCTGGGTAGAAAAACCTTTTGTAGATGACGCTGAACACCTCCTCATTGAACAGAAACAAATGCGAATTCCAAACGTTGTCTTGATTAATCAATCTAAATCCGATACTCTTGAAGAAAATATAGTTAAAGATAATTCGTTCTGGCTAGAGAAACCTATGTACGACGACGCGGAATGCGAATATTTCCTATCTATTGCTAAGAAATCAAAAACACCCCCCACTACCAAAATAGACGTAGCGACAAACAATCAAAATGATAAAGATAAGGACCCAAGCGGCAGCTCGGGGCATGCGTCGGACGCTGACGAGCCTAACGATCCTTGCGGTTCTCCTTCGGACTCGAACTATATTTCAATGGATTTGCCCGGCGGAATATGCAGTTGGAAAGACCAAAGTTCTTACTTGAGCATAGAGACGCCTACAGACTCTCTTATTAGCAACGACCGCATAGGCGACATCCGAGAGGATATACTAACAGCCCTACCTTTAGAACCAGTTCCTCCCCCACCCACACAGGAGCCGGCGGCAGAGACAACCCCGAGGACTTCCAAGGTGACTGAAGTGCAGTCGTATTGTACAATTTTACAATTTCTTTATGTTTGGCATGTTATTTATACTAAATTCTTAATTTCACTGATCACGCGTAACGTGAATCGCCACCGCCAGCCATCGCCGGTCGTCTTGTAGCGCCCACCTCGGCAATCTCGGCATGCACTATCGTCTCAATAGATTTATACGCATTTGGAGTATTTAGTATTTATTCTAGTCAATGTAGTGTGTTTAGTAATAAATATCTAGTCATGTCTAGTCATCATACTTAGTAGTCACACGTCAAACACTGTTTTCTAGTTTGTAAGCAGTGGTCTTGATTGTAATAAAATATAATATTATTGCATTTATGGTTTTATTTAAATGACAATTATTGTATTTTTTTTTTGTTACCCTTTTTAATTTGATTTAAATTCTAACCAATTTACAATTGGCGATAAATTGGCCACTACAAGACGACCGACGAAATTTATGCTTTTTTAAGATATTTAAAGCAGCAATATTTTACTTGGGCTCGAAAATAAACTAGCGAGCAATGGATTATACGCAGCAATTGAAGTACTTGTCAGGTCAGTCTGAGCTGTCTGAAGTAAGACTTTCGTGTATATTAAATAATCCTTGTAGTTTCCCTTATGTCAAATGCAAATATCTTGTTGGATGAACACTTAACCCAACTTAGAATCAACAATTGATAACAGTCTTTGCAGAATTCATAAAAACATAAAAGCCAGACCTTATTGTTCATGTAACAGTTGGAATTCTAAACCAATTTTCGATTTTGACTGGCTAATGTCGTAACAATTTAAATATTACACCAATACTTTTAAAACGTGTTCATCCTTTTTCCTTTTACATAGCTACCATGAGCTTTCGTTGTTTCACTAGCCTTATTAAACCAATACCTACTTAATATTGTTTTTGGTGTTGAATGGCTTCTCAGCATGAGCCACTGCCAAATTAACTTATTGTGAGTTTTGATGTTGTCCGTAGCTAACTTTGCCCATGCATTTGATATGCTCGTCTGTTTTATTTTTACCCCTGCATCTATTTAACAACTTTAAGTGAAGTGGGATTCAAAGATGTCCTCTTTCTGTATTCCTACGGGAAGCTACGAAGAAACGAAAGTAATTTATTATATATACTGTTTTGAAATAGAATACTCGTAATCTTTATATTTTTTTATAATAAAATGAGAGATGTCTTTGAGTTCTACTCCTAATTAGTAAAATAGTATCTAATTAGAGTGTGTGTTCTCAGGATGACTTGTCTAATGATATTGAAAGTCTACTAGAAGAAGTAAAGAATGTACAAGCCCGCCTCTCGGATCTGCCCGATGATAGTCTCGGTGCCATGGAGGAAGGTCTGAGGGTAAGTTTCACTGTAAATATACCATTTTATTAAAAATTAACTGTCTATCCCACTGACAAATTATTACTGAGAGTGTTTCTGTAGACTTTCGAGCAACAAATTATTACTTACTGTTATTGCCTTCTGGTTTCATTTTAGATTTTCGGTCAAATGCAAACGATATATTGAAATAAATATTCAAATATGGGAGGTTCAGTCAATTGCAAAAATGTCTATCCTAGAAATCTACAAAATAGGTACTTACCTACGGCTCCAAGATGCTGATGCCGATGCTATAGCCTCTTTTAAGGCCCAATGTACATTACAATGTACACTCCACTTCAATTAAATTTAAATCGTTTATAAACTCATTGAAGTCACATTTTCTTTATTTGATTGATTTTACAAACAAACTAAATTCAGCACTATTCCTTACACAGCAAGGTTCAAAATATGATTAAAATAAAATAATAGTATGACGGGCCTCACGGGGATAGAGTATTGATACTAAAATAGTTTACATAATCACATGGTCGCACTGTAATCCTATGTGATGTATTATTACAATAATATTTCATTTAAGTTGTAATGTACATAGTTATGTTCGCTAGGGTGGAATCATAGAGTATATGTATTGAATAATAGGGTGGAATATTGCAACTCAATTTTAGCAGATATCCTCCACCAACGGAGCAGAAATTATGTATACATATACATACATATAATATCAGTTGGATGATATTGATAATGCTATTTAATGATATCATAAAGTCGGTCTGATGATGGGGTCTGAATCCAAAGATGATTACAGGCACTTAGGAACAAAATAACGCACCTACAGCGATGAAAGGTTGTGTCATTTTAATATGTATTTGACAAAAACTTAATGCATGATACTTAGCGTATATGTATGTACATAATTGTCTATCATATTGCACAAACATGAAAATAGTTTATTCCATTTGTGCAAATCGACTGGACACAATACAAAAACTATAGCAAACTTATTTATTTACTAACTATTTAAAATATGAGGTAGGTATTTACTCCTAGAATATGAACTAAGAAGTTGTCATATGTAGTTATAGTTGTAGTATTGTAGATAGGTATTTATGCAATTGTCTGTTTACCAAACTGTTAGATTATTATTAACTGAAGTAGCTAGCTGATCTGAAAGTCTATGGGATCACTCTAAGAATACCTACATATGAAAACAATACTGCTGCCAAAAGCTTCCTGATAAAAAATCTTGTAAACAAAACTAGAATGAACAGGATCGATAGATTAAATGCCGCATAAGTAATAAATTATGGGCAATCATTATATTTTGTTTGTTCTTGGCAATGACTGCATTCTCACTGTTTAGTGGTGATGTCATAAAGGTATCTATTACGACAGCGGTTAATAATAAATAGTTGCGTTTGGCATCATTCAGTAGGGCAGTGTTTCTCGGACCGTGGAGCACTTCGAACCGAAAACGAATCGCGAACGCGGGAAA
>JALPQI010010509.1:0-50295 GCA_025490895.1 Thaumatotibia leucotreta
AAAAAAGAGCAATTTTTGAGCAACTGTATTGAAAAATAATATGATATCTAAAAAATAATATAAATCGAATATTATTTTAATTATATGAGTATTTCATTATTCTTAAAATACAATGAATCAAGAAAGCCAATATTCGTCGCGATTTTTATTACTTTTTTTTTTGAGAACGGCTATTTAAGCCAAAATTAATTATTTCCTTATATCTTCTTATTTATGCGAATTCATCAAGATCACTGTTACTATGACTACCAGCGTCACTACTACTTGCATGGAAAACCATTTTGAACTAGGTACGTACACGTGTATCAACAACGAAAAATTACTTACAATTGTCACGCAAATCCGACACATCTTTAATCACATATCAAGATTCACCGACAATTCTACAAATATGTCGCCTAAAAATAATAATTCTTGTTTCACAACATAATTGTAATACATACAATTGTACCAAAATGCCTGTCATATTTGTAAGCATTTCTATAGAAAATATTTCTTAAAATTGTAATATGTCACCTGTCGCTTGACAATTGTAGCCCTACATATGTAACTTACAATTGTAGCCGTGGTGAAATTGGAGCCAGACCTATTTGTATTACATTAAATTCGTTATCTACATATATTTTCTAAGAACCTATAACAGTATGGATAAAGTAACGGATGAGAGTATCTTATGTTTTGCCACATGTAAGTAGATTACGTATTTCCAAAGGAAGTGTAACATTTACCATATCTGCTCATAAATGCCGTACTAGTACGGAAGTGTACTGTAAACCCATGTTTGTTAAGTTTTTTATTACACCTCTGTTAGCGTTCTGAATAAACTAGGCAGTTTAGCATATAAATTATTTTATCATACAAATGAAATTAACTAAACAGTTCTCATGGCCCCAACAATGCATACCTTCACGATTAACATCCTAATTGACTAGGCTAACCAAGCAGCTATTTAAATTTTATATGAATGAACATTGCTTTCAACAAGCAACAACTACGTGTATGCATATTTTTTCCATGTAACGGAGTTCGTTGCAAATATTTCAATTAAGTTAATGTTAATTTTATACAGCGTGTGCTAAATTTATTATGTGATTAAATGACACCTCGTATCGTAATGAGAAATCGTAGAAGAAACACTTTACTCATATTCTTTCATTTATTTTCTTGAGATTATATTATAAGGAAGGAGACCTAAGCCCGTGTTTGATTTAAAATATCATAGAGCTAGTTTTATAGGATTAAATGTACTTATACGATTGATTTTTACATGCCATGTTGATACATACAAACAAGCTATTCGTACGATTTCAAATAAAAGAGCAAACCAACTTAATGATAGCAAATTTCTTGGCGGTGTGACAACATTTGCAAAGTCATTTTCAAAAAACAGTCTCCTACCGCTCCTTTTTTTCCATTACGAAGCATCCCTCCACGTTTCGGTAGCTAACAGCGTTTAAGCTTTTTATCGAAAAAAAAACGCTTTTTGTGATGACAGGATTTAGACAAATCTTGGCTCCGATCAATGGGTTTAATGAGATAATTTACGCTTCGGTACGGATGCACAAAAAGCCGAGACATGCGTCGATAAAGAAAAGTGAATGCAAAGAGTGACCTCGGCAGGGACGTGTCGAGCCAACAATCGACAATAAAGGCGAATGCATATGGTCACTAACCTAAAAAATTATATATATTTTTTAATTAAATTAAAGTTTCCGGCCTTTGAAATGCGATACAAGCTGTGGTCATAACTATAGGTGCAAAACATTTAGAAATGACGTAGGTATAGGAACACTTACCAAGGATATCTAATTTTATTTGCTAATGTATCATTCAAGCGTACGCCGAAATCTCTAATATCTAATATTTGTATGCATATATATTATACGAGTATATACAGTGTTTTTTGATTTGCTTTAAATAAAAACGATTTCTCTAAGAAACCAGTGTCTTAACTCTTACTGTTATGGAGTTATTAAGAAAATATTATTTGAATAGCTTAAACTTAACAACTGTACAAATGTATTGAAACATTTCTAATTTTAATGTTACTTATTTTGACATAGCAGTCAGTCACCTCAGAGTAACTTTATTACTTTATTATGACTGGATAGTGCCTGCGAAAAAGGATTTTTCCCAGGCATATAAAGGAAAAGGAAAGTTCACATTTATTTGACACTTATATTTTATTTGGGATGGTGAAACAGGCCCTAAATATTATCAAGTTATACGTTATTAAGCTACTTAAAAAAATAAACTACAGAAACTACTGTGTGTATAGGGCACAAGGTTACAAAAAAGCAACAGGACTCCAAAAGGATGGGACACCTGTGTTACGCGGGCACAAAAAACATTCTTCTTATTTTACTTGCTCAACGGTTTAAGGCCAGTGCCTGGCAACAAATAGAAGTGGCATAAATTTTATAATAATTAAAATGACATGTACGAGTAATGAACTGAATGAGTTCATTCGGTAGTTTAGTTTAGTATGCAGTTGCATAAGTTATATTAACTAATCGAAAAACTGATCGCTAGAAGTTATAGTTGCTTTTTATCGGTTCAAAAACTTTAAAACAGACAACGTAACGGCTGCAAAAAAAATAGGTACAATGTGAATGTAAGCTATAACTACTTGTAATGCTTTATTTGTTTTATAAGCTTCTAAACATAAAAAAATATCAGTGTATAGGTACAAAAAAATATAGAAAAAACAACTACCTTGTGTGAAGAAGCCCTAAACGGAAACCGTGTCAAGAAGACAGTTGAGAGAACTTGACACTCAATAGAATACCAAATTGAACTATCTTATTAAACCGGAACATACTTTTGTGCACTCGAACGAGAGAAAACAAAACGCCACTGAATAGTAAACCGGAGAGCATTCAGAAACACTTGAAAAACCCTTTCAACGAATAGACATCCTTTTATAATGCGGTGAAGATTTTCCCAAATAGACAACGTAGGGTACGCTTGAAATTAATTGAATGAATGAATTTTTATTAAATGAGTATTGAAAATGAAGGATGTTGTTGACGAACATTTAAAATTCGAAGAGTAGGTATAATCTTAAATCAAAGAATCAGCTGAAGATGTTTTCTACAGGCTCAAGCTTTGTCCAATCCTATAGGTACCTTATGTTGTGAGAAAGTTTCAATTACTAAAAATATGTGCAGATAACCCAGCATTGATAATAGAAGAGTTGCAAGAACAAATACTTATATATAGTTAATTAATATATTAATATACTTTTACCAATACTGGTAATTAGACTTCGGTTCAATGGGTGCGGTCTCCAGATTTATGCCTGCGTCTGAACTCTTACAAACCATACTAAATGTATGAATTCACGGTGTTGAGGCTGGACAGGCAAAAATTTTGAGAACGAACCCAATACAATTTACAATGCCTTGAAAAGCCGAAAACTACCTAACATTTTTTTGAACCAAATCTTAAACTGCGACAGCGTCGTCAATGTCTTAAACTGTCAAATAGCTGAGTTGAACATGGCCGCGGACAGCTTGTCTATGGCATCCGTCTCAGAGGGCCACGTGCGCCTTCAATGCGCCCTCCGGATGGAAGCGACAATGGACCCGCTCATGTGTGCGAGCGTGCGCGAGCGCGTAGAAGTAACTCGAGTTTGAGAATCAGTCTCAAACTTCATATTATGCTATTGAAATATACCTTATCGATTTTTTATTATGAAATGTAGTGAGGCATCTTAACGTTTATGCCATTCATTCACCACATGCCATAAATTCAATAAATGATGATATGATCAATACATTAGGTATACATAACTTATATACATTCAATATTAGTACTATCGAGGATAGACTAAAATATACATATGAACATGATAGTTTTTATAAAGAAAGAGAAAATAGGAAGGATGAATAAAGAGTAATGCCAGCATGAGTGTTCGAGTAAACTTAAAAGAAAATAAATTACCTACATATTTCCACACAAAAATAATGGACTCAATGAGCTATCGGGGATGTTTTCACTTTGATAGCTATTAAAATTCAAAATCAGATTCAACGAAAACATATTGGACATCCGTTTTGTAAATTTATATTGAATTGCTAATCGAATGAAACAATATTGGGTGATAATACTGATAATAAATAACTTGGGCTTGGGCATTGAACCTGGCCTTCTCAGAACGGTTTGAGTCTTGAATAATGACAACAATATTCGACGATCACAAAAGTAACCGACAATATCAATAATTTTGCTCATTGTACCTATTTTTTATTTCTGGCTAACCCACGGAAAGTCTTGAGTTACCTAAATCCAAAATTATTTCAGTAAAATTTCGGTTCATGTTCAATAAAGGTTAAATACCTTCCCTCTTCTGTATCTTTAAGACCTAACTTCTGGTTGTAATGCTTGTAACGTTTTCCATAAAAACTGCCTGAAAAATGTTTCACCTAAGTCCTTAGGGCACCATAACCCATTCCACAATCCTCTATAAAACTATTGAATTTTATCTGGCTACATCAGCATCTTGGGATTAGATCGCTGAGCGGACGGAGCAAGGATGTCAAAAGCTCGTAATTATAGAGTAAAAATGCTTTTAAACGGCTTTACTCGCAAACCAGTTCGTCAATATCCATAATATTGAACACCAGAGTACTTGTACTCAATAAAAGGCTAACAAAAGCAGTTAAAAAACTGCTCGGGGCCTCATATTAATAACGCCCGTAATAAACTTCTTGTGATAAATAATGTTTAGTCATCTACCAAACCTTACTGAGAATACTACATTGAGTTTAATCTTTAGCGAAACGAGTTAAGGTATATAAATGGAAGAGAAAAAGTGATGGGGAGAGGCAAAGTAGATTGCGGCTGATATAACCAGTAGCGATGTGTAATCGTAATTTGTTGGCTACTTGTATTACCAGGTGTTAATACAATCACTTGCCGAGCTGAAGTCTCTACCGAACCAGTTAAAAAACGTTCCCCGATTAGGATTAGTTTATCCGGATGTCAAAGTAACGGATATACTGGTTTGTGAGTTTTTAACTCTTAAAGTAATCTGAATAAAGCCAGCACCGTCCGCGCCTAAGGCGGATCCGCTCCCAAATCTTTTATAATTAAACATCCACAAAAACTTAACAACAACAAATTAATTGTATAATTTTGTAGTTTCCTGTACCCTTTTGATTTGAAAGATGCAAAATTATTGTAAGGGATTTAATTTGCCTTGGATTTAAACAGTTTGGGTTCGTAATGGTTCAACCATTAGGCAATCTTTATGGGGGAAATGGGGTTTTAGAAATGATTTGCAAACCGATGCTTGGAGGTTAATTGAAAATTAACGTGAAGCCTCTAGTGGGTGACAAATATCAGACGAGCATGTTCGTAGGTTGATGGCTCCAGCTTTCAGGCCTGTATCGAGTCATAATTCATAACCGCCGAGCAAGATTGTCTATGTGTCTACTAGGTAATTCAGATTTTGGATCTTCTTCAGGTTCAAAAATCTGTCGTACAAACGAAAACAGATCTGGTTTATTTTAGCAATGACTGATGTCCCGTGTTAATCACATTAACTGCTAACAAGTAATTGAAGGTTCACGTTGCCAAGTTTACCAATTCTAAGTCTCATCCATCTCTCAACCACTTCAGATCCAGTTTTTCATTTTGTCACTGTGAGTTTCGATTCTTTGTACCTGTCAATGTTTTTTAACAGACTGTAAATAGTGATTGACATGTAATATACCTGCCATTCAATCAAGTGGTTTATATACATATATTATACGACTTTGGGAAGTGGGAAGTGTGTTTTATAAAAATTGGGTTATAAGGCAAATAAATCATGTTAAAGAGGTTGAGTAGGTGGTCAAATCTAGGAAAATTAATTCAACCGTCAAATCTTGTTGTGTTATTATGCAATTTTACCATAAAAGCATGAACACGAACTACTTAAAGAATTGCTTTAAGACGTTTATAAAAGAAAAGGAAACAAATTAGCTTGACTTTTGACTAAACGGACTAACAATAAAGTAGGTACTAACAAATCAAAGATACGTGTGAGTAAGAAAGCGAACTTCTTAAAGCGTGCGCAGGATAGGGATAGCAGTAGGACGGTTGTGGAAGGTCGGTCGGTGCTGGTAACAAATTATTTCATTAGAGTGGGCGCGGCGCGCGCGCAAGCCACCTGTCCCGCGACCGGATACCTCGCCCCCCGGCCCGCGGCTCCCCCGCACCCCAGCCTCCACCGCAACTGAAAGACAACCTTACATTAAAACTGTAGGGTCCACATCTCAAGCTTACCAAAGCACGTCTGGTTTTCAAAACGACTTAGAAAAGGACGAAAACGCAAATGTCGCCCCCGGTCAGGTCTCAAATAACGTTTCCAAAAAATCATTGACACAACATCCGTTGAGCCTCCCAGCTACAAATGGGAGGTCGTTACTAAAATCAGTGTCTTGAGTCAAATGAATAAATTAGGTACACGCGATGGTCTCGATTAGATCTCTTGAAACGCTTGAGATGATCTTTGGGACAGATCGAGAAGCATTAGGTTTTTTCGTGTTCTAAAGTGACATAATTATAGTGGCAACTATACATTAACGGAATACGAGATAGCATTATCTAAAAAGAGACCTATTCAACTACTCAGAATAAAGCACATTTGCCAATACATCGCTTAATATGTTTCGGAACTTGAATACAACGGGTAAAGTCGATTTTTTCCTACATTCCTGGCACCCGTTTAAATGAAGGCACACGTGGAGTAAGTCAACATTATGCAGTGTTCCTTGGCTCGGAGCTTTTTGTTCAGCACAAAAGGGCTGTATCCGGCCGAAGATCGGCCCGCTTCCGCGAAATCTATCGCAACAAGAAACGGGAAGTATATCCGGAACAACGAAAAAACACAAGTTTTTTTAAACCTTCAAGTTGCTAGGGCTGTCACTCGTCAGCATTGGTTTCATACTATACAGTTGCTTTGTTTATGATTGAAACTCAAATGTGCATTTTGGAACTAAAAGTTAGAATAAAAAAAGGTAGAGTACTAACTGATAAGAGGGAACTTCATTAATGAGAGATATCTGTAAATTGTGAAAACCTTTATATAGTTTCTGTGAAAGATTAAAAATTTGGCACTATAAGATATTTTATTTATAATTCACCTATTAGTGTTGATATCTATCAATCCCTAACATTTAATTTACTACACGCTTCTTGGTATTCTTTTTTACAAGACCTTATCAATTTATAGAGATCTACTACATACTAACAAAAAAATTTAATGAGCGCTTATTTTTGAAATAATACACTATACACCATTAATTATTTTCCCTTAACCAAGCTATTCTATTTCAGTCGTAAGATGTTTAATCAGTCGGTCCTCTAAAAAATTGAAACATGGGTAATTCATCATCATCATCATCATCATCATCAGCCCATAGTCATTCACTGCTAGACATAGGCCTTCCCCAATTCGCGCCACCATACTCGGTCCTCAGCTCTCCGCATCCAACCACTTCCCGCCACTAATTAAATCAATCCAACATATACCATATGGGCCAACAGGCAGCCCTGAGTCATTGCTCAGTGTCAATGTTCCCACGCCCAACAGGTTGCCAAGCACGTCTTCCTTCCGGAGTACGACCAATGGTCCTTTTCCTCACAAAAAATTTTTTTTTCAATGACAGATTTCGAGCACACATGTTCCACATTGCCAATCCAAAAGGCGTATATCTCAAGGGAGATAATACGCCTTTGCTCGCTTCGGAAGTACAGTGACAGACAGTATGTGAATGATAATGATTAACATCTTACGGGGTATAATGATCGGTTTCTTGGCGACAGGTGTGTAGCAACATGGATTGCACATTTCATTTTTCCCACGAGCGATCTTTTGTGGCCATTTTCACCTGACTTTTGGGTCAGACTGACGCTATTAAATTTGTGAATGACACAAAGCCTTACAAGCATATGTCGTTGGGATGGACTATAATGGCTATTCTGTATTTGATAAATGGATGTTTGCTGGTTATTTAATTCAGTGTTTATGAACCTACGATGGTTTTGACACCTGTGTTGGTAGTTACAAAAGGATTTTTGTATACATCCATATTTCAAGATTCCAGATCATTGAGTCGATTTCATTTGAATTTAAATGGATGTAGGATGAATTCAATGGCAAGTCAAATGTGAGGAATAGTTTTCTCGTTAAAACTGATTGGTGAGGCGAATGGCACAGTGGTATACCTGGAATGTTAAGAGCATTGTGCGTGGAATTATTAAACGAGCCATCAATCGCGACAAATCGGTAAATGTTATGTTGCTGGGTCGTATTATTTAAAGCTACAGTTTTACAAACTTGAATTATTCCAAGTTCTCGTCGTCAACATTGAATAAGAATAATGATAATCAATTCAAATATAATCCATGCAATTACTTTTGCATTGTCACTGTCATTAAGAGAAAAATAATCATTGAAGCTGTTAAAGCATTTTTAATTCAGTAATATAATTTAGCTGTGCTACCGATATAATCAACATTACATATGTACCTAATTGTTATAGCCATAATTAGCCGTCTAGCTCCCGACACAATACCTTTCTTGGCCTAGTAATTAGTAATTACAATATCTACATAAAACATGATCTACTACTATGTGTATTTCGTGTCGTCAGCGCACACTATAGTTTGCATAACAATTATAAATTACTTATTTTGTACTTATGCGGCATAATAAGAGGTTTAGGTACATGTATAAATCTAAATAGGTTAGTTTGAACGAAGTAATTAACTCGTTCAGATTATTTAAATGACGAAGCACTGTTATTGGATTGCCTACAAATTACACTTTGTTTTTAAGTTCACATTTAGGTATTTCAGTTTGGCTAGCAGTTCATGTCTTCTTATCGAGTTCAAGATGTGTAATGTGTAAAACCAAAGTAGCACAATTTGAAACTCCGTGACGCCGTCTTGTCTAATTTAAGTGATTTTATGTCAATAAACCTGATCTTTCCTGTGATGCCGCATTTAATTAAAATATGACTCGTAGAATTGATTGTTTAAAAACAATCGGTAATGCCTTTTCATCGAAATTTTTGAACGATCATTGACATTCGCCTTTCTCATTCCAGGTGTCAGAGGAAGATTTACCAGCGTGCAGGCCTCGCCAGGTGTGCAGCAAGGTGGACTTGTATGACACCACGCAACCTTGGCTGGAGAAGAAGTGCCGGTGTCTAGGCCACAGGCCGTGTTCGAGGTAGTTATACTATATCACTTATCACTTATCGGACATTTTTGATAAAAGCTGTGAGAATAACTTATTGTTTAGTCTCGTCTTTTACGTCTGATCTCTATTTCTTTCTTGTCATTGATGTTTGATGGTAATTGAAAGACCGAACGCTAGGCCAATACAGGCTATTTTCATTGTTTCATACGAATGAAAGATCATATGTCGTATTCCGCCCGCATCTCTAATCCTTGGCATCGTAGAAGTGGCCGTATTGTAGGAATAAAATGTTAGGTACCTATTTTTGACCTTCTACTCGAATTAAAGATTATGTTTGCATTCGCAACTTCTACTTCAGGTGGAAGGTGCTATAGTTAAAACCCATATAAAATAAAGGACTTATTTTGCACACAAAAGTATTGCAACAGCGAATGTTTTACATTTCGCAACAGCCGCAAAGCGAAAGCATAACTTCAACTATCCAACTTAACCACTACTAATAAATCCCCTACAATTTTCCAGCGAACTATCCGCCGACGACAATCACACCTTGGCTGACAAGACAACGCTATACAAGACTTGCGAGCCAGTCAAGAGGCTACCCAAATGCCGGTACTTCAAAGACCCGGCGTGGACTATCTACACGCTGCCCGATAGCAATGCGACGCAGCAGATCATCAGCTGTCATTGCCCGAAGATGTCGGTCACGTATTTGCTGAAGAAACTGCCGTATACGACGCCTGGTGGGGAACAGGGGAACCAGTATCAGTTCGCGTGCTCGCCTATAAGCGTAAGTTGATTCTCGCTTACGCCATATTGTTTAATAGAGCGCCATCTATTTTAAAGTTTGTTATGGTTAAATGATACTGTGTACGCCATCTAGCGGAGAAGTGGTGCAACATTAGCAGTTTGTAAGCTCGCTTGTTGTAGCGAGTTGGCTTTCCTTTCTCTTTAGTTCGCGCCTCCGTCGTGTAACGGCGCTGACACTCGTGATTTAAGTTTTTATTCCACCATTAAAAAGTTTTCACGGATTTGATCAGTGATCACGAATTACGAATATGAATGAAGTATCGTAATATTTTTGCACACAAATTGCGTGACACGCAATTTGTTTAGGCCCAATACAAATTTACCTCATACTATGGTTGATTCATGTAGTTAAAAAAAGGAAATACCTACATAGTAGGTAGCATTATTAGGAATATCGTGATTCAGAGAATTACAATAAAGCAAGCAGTATAGGATGATAACGAAGGATAGGCAGCTCTAAACTTCAATTTTTCTATGGACCTTTGAACTTGGAATCGCCATACAAACATTTTAACAGTCCATTTTCCATTCCAGAGACTACGCTGTTCGCGAAAAGAGCCGTGCAAGCTTTTCAGCGTGCGCCGGCGACACGAGCAGATTGACGAAGTGAACGCCAACACGATATGCCAGTGCCCGCGAGACCACTCCTGCCCGCGGCACCACACGGAGCCAGGAGTACTGGCCGGCGTCACGTACGCTGCTGAAGATATACGCACGTTTCACGGCTACTGTATGCCTGAACCGCTAGAGACTTATAGGTTTGTAGGCGATAAAGACTGAACAAAGATGTAGTTACGTTTTATACCATGAATACGGGATTAGTATAGTCGCGTAGATTTTTATTTAGTTGTTGTTTTTGTGATAGGAACAACAGCTAAATAAAAATTGGCTTTTTGTTGTTGTGGATACGATAGGTACGTTTTGTTTTATCCACAGCTATGAACGATACCGACTACCGTGCTGTACGAGCCTTTCTTTTGATTACAATGACGCTAACGGCTAAGGTTGCTTTGCTCATTACCTGTTTAGTACAAAAAAATTAAGGCAGCTCGATATGCTTTTTTATTATTAATGCTATTATTTTATAAGAACTGGACAAACAGCCTAATCAATGACAAATTTAACATGTTTCTTGTTTCGTTTGTGTATTACAAAAATCGTAGGGATTTATTATTTGATTGAAAGTAATACGAACAATATCAACAAATCGTGATTCAAATTCAATGCACACCTTAAGTTCGTAATTGTAATTTGCTAAAAGGAAAAAAGTGATCCATTTTTACAAGTAACAATAAAGTCAGGTCTAAGTATGTATTCTAATAGAAGACTGTGATTATTGTATTCCTTTGCAAATATGAAAATGCCTTCTGTACTATAAAACAATCATTAATAAATGTGGAATAAAGTTCTTGTCTCCTGTTAGAATCAATAGGTATGATTGAAATTATTTACAGTGTAGAATTTACACTAAAACTTTTTATTCTGAGATAATTTGTTACTTTTTTGTAATTTCCCCTGGTAAGGGCAGACTATCATATTGTTTCTGTTATAGTTATTATGTAAATAATAGTTGTAGAGTAAGTATTCATTCCAAACGGTTAGTATAGATGATTAATTAATTATTGATATTTTAATTATTTACTTGCCATATGGACGTGTTGCGTTTGTTCCCAGTCTTCCATTCCAGTCAAGAAGACAAAATTGTTTCATTATTTTGTTTATGTTTACTATTGTCTAATAGTTTTTGTTATTTATGATATGACGAAGATATATTCGTCAGGGTCTTAATATACTCGAGTAATGTTTAAATCTCATTTTAAACTTTTTACATAATTTTAAAAGATGACCATAGGTAGCAGGTACAAAAACAGAACTTTAACTTTATAGAACAAACAAGAAAATGACTCAGTATTGAAATAACTAAACTTACGTTAAACTTAAACATTAGACATTAGTTTCATGGAACTGAATATGTAGTATATTCGAACAAAATACGTCAGTTCCGTGAAATTATTTACTTGGAAGTATGCGCTTTAAGCCAAGACTTAATGTAAAAAATAGTGTCGCAAAGTAAAAATTAGGACGTAGAACGAATTAAGTTATGTTGCTTATGTTGAATTTGCAAAGTATTTAAAGTCAAGTCGAGGTACTGCTGAAGACTGTATCTATGTAAATATGAAAATCATGTTTGTATTATGATACCTTGACGTGGTTTGTCTTCCTTATTTGTTTTATGTATAAATTAAATCATAAGTTAAATTATTGAAGAAAAATAAATAAATGTTTCGATATCAAAAACTGTTTTATTCTGGCCACTTTTATGTCCGAGACATTAAGATGGGCGAATTTCAAGAATGAAATAATACAGAATATTGCTGCATTCTCTTGCGATTAAAACTCATGAAAAGCAAGAATTTTTATATACCTACTAAATTTTAATATAGCGTTGAAGACGCTCTCATAATTTTTATCTCAAGAATTCAAAGACAAAAAAAAAATGTTTAAGGCCAGCCGTACACCTGTAAGTTTTTACGTAAGTTATAGGGACGGGGCTATATTAAGGAATGAGATAGCGATATTCACCTCTCATTCCTTAGTATAGCTCCGTCCCTATAACTTACGTAAGAACTCACAAGTGTACGAGCGCTCTACGAGGTTGCAAGGTAAGTAGTAGGTAGGTATTTATTTATGAATATTTATATTATTTACATTACCTACGTTTATGATTCCGTTACACATTTTTTTTAAATTACGTTTTGTACATTATATTTTTTTTTATTGTACTAACTATGAAGTACCAAAGAATTTGATTTGTTCATGATCATTGTAATTATTACGATTGTCAGAAACGTGACAAGACATTGACGTAACTTGCCTGTTAACACAGAATTATTTACAGATTATCTAATACTGTGACAAATGAGAAATTTCTAGAGAAATTTCTTTGTTACGTTGACCCGCGTGGAATCTTTATTGACATTTTAAATGGTTTTCTTTACAGAATAACAAGGCCTAAACCTAACGAATTAAGAGTAAAGAGTTTTCCAGATAATAATATAAAGATAACGCTTTGTATTGTATCTGACATAATTAAAACTCTATAGTATTTCATGACATTATATTCTGTCAAAAACAAAACGATGTTCTTGTACCTTACCTCAAACCAAACCCAAAAGCGTATTTTGGCTATAGAATTACGGTCACATTTAGACTTAAGGTAAGACTAACTGATGAATATAGTGACTGACTAACATACACGGGCTTACACACACTGAAATTATCTCCAACATTTTGTGTTTGTTGTGGCGTTTGGCGGGGTTGCTTGCTTTCATAGGCAGCACGGTAAAATATTTGACATAATTAAACGTACTCTTTAATAAACTCGCCGTCCAACAATACAATACAGGCGTAATATTTCATAGAAAATAATGCAAATGGTCTGATTTCAAAGAGAGTTTTCAAATATTTTCAAGACAGGAAGAATCCTTGATAAAATCAGATTAGATTGTAATTTACTTGAATTAAACATACGATCCAGCCGAAAAGTGTACCTGGTTTCCGAGCTGCAATAGTCATTTCCAAGATCTTTTTGTTCATGTCTCCTGATGGTCGCCATATGACGGGACTTTACCGCCTCGAACAGCCTTCGTTGACTTATTCGTCGTTAGGTATCACTCTTAGTGACCACTTTGCTAGTATGAATTCAGCCCTATACGTTATGGCTCAGCGTACCGCTATTTCGAAGATTTTGTCTGTAAAAATTAAAATTAACCCCAAAAATACCTTAATTTTATATAGTTGGGGTCTGCGACCATATATAACATGGACGTCTAACGCCAGCTCAAAAATGCCCCCAAAACCAATTGTTGAATTGTGCCAAGATGGGCGGGACATAGCCCTTTTCTTAACACCGCGCATATTTCGGCGCAACATCTTTGACAAATGTTTATAGAACATAGCCAATCAAAACTTTGATGGACGGTCAGAACTATTTTTAAATGGCGGCTGAAGATTTTATAGGTTGATATTGAAATTCATTACCGTGATGCATTGAAGAGGGGTTGACACTTGGCAACAAAAATTCAGAACCGTTTTTGAAAGGCAATTTAATATGGCGTGCGGCTTCCATGTTTTATTTGTTCGTAGGTTGGGGTATTAACTAGTTGTTTATAGAATTCTTAAAACAAATTTATTACCGTTTACGGCTAATATATGTACATTTCATCCGTATAAGGACTAATATACAAAGGCGTACCTATTTATTGATGTCTTTATCAGCAATAAAACCTGAAAAAATACTACAAAAAACCTTACAAATCAAAACTCTATCTGTAAATCTGAATCTGCATTTTCCAATGTCGTCTAATTGGCTTTAATAAATTCCTTACTTGCTCAGGTCATTGCAGAATCCCCATTTATCTGCTTTACCCCGTTACCAAGAAAACGGTACAATACAAATGCAACAGTTTTGTCGTGCGGATTCCGGTCAAATAACGTACTATGGTCAATAAGAGTATATTGGTAATTAAAATTTAAGAGCCAATTATATTCGGGGTAAGAGCTTGGAAGCACTAAGTACCGAGAAAGGAAATTATGTAAATAACATAATAGCGGGCCAGCAGAATCGCAAATATGGTATTTCGTGCAATAAAGTCGGGAGAGTCGGGACCGAGTAAGAGGTTTGCGGGTAAAGAGGTCCTCGTATCGTAAAAAGTACAATATTAATAGATTAACGTGTACTTCAATAAAACTCGAAATCAAGGCTCTAAATACTTAACAAACACTAAAGAAGATTAACTAAGTAGTACCTTTTTTAACAATCTTTTATTTGGAAAAAAAAATGTTTCATTTACTATAAGTCTGATGCCACATACGCATTCAGAAGTTAAAAATAATTTATTACCATTCAAACACATTCAAAGTTTATTGACATAAAAATTATGTAACGATTCTTTAATCGTCATTTTTTTCATACAATATTTGAGAGCGTTAATGAATACTACGTTGTCGAAGTTAGCTTAAGTATTTTTCAATCAAAATTAAAAAAGCATTGCATGTGCCAAGAACAACAAAATATGTAAGAATACATTTTAAAGATAGACATGACAAAAGCTCAAGTACCTTCTGCAAAAGGGTAGAAAGGTTTAGCTATTAACGATTGTTGTTTATTGGCAACCCAAGTAATTTGCCAAACAAGAAGTATTAACCGCCAAACGGCATAACCACAACAAGTTAATTAGTTTGATGTGGTAGTCGAAACGATCGAAAACCATTAATTGTACAGTTAGTTCTAGCTGTTTAAAGGTTAATTGGTTGCCATGATCTGGGTAGGTAAGGTAACTCCAATACATGTATCAACCCCGAATTGCCATCTATAGAATAATTGTATTTGTTTATACTGTGTTTGGGTTAGTTGAAAACTACGAGTAGAAAATAAGTTTTAACTAGCAAATATACATAATATAACAAGGAAATACAGTGATTTAAATTGTTTGATAAATTAAGTTCCGAGTTTGGATTGTTAAATGCATTTTTCAATAAAAAGATACTGCAAGATTGTTTCGTCATCATCATCATCATTTCAGCCAAAAGACGTCCACTGCTGGACATAGGCCTCCCCCAATGATCGCCAATATGACCGGTTCTGCGTCGTCGGACCATCTTGTGGGCAGACCCCACCCTGCGTCTTCCGGTACGTGGTCGCCAGTCCAGCAGTTTACCAAGATTGTTTACCTTTTTTAAATACGACCATGTGTAAACGTGGATGTCAAACGCGAGATGCCCACAAACACGATTGGGTTTTGGATATTGGGGTTGGGGATTGGGTAATTGAGCCTAAAATATTGAATGTGAATAAAATGCTGTCAAGAATACCTGTCAGATAAATGGCAAGAGTTTGCTTTTATCTGATAGGTCGATTAGGCATTTATTTATCAGATTGTGCGTGAGATATTACAATTAAATAGATAGGTATACATAGGCACCTATGATAGCATGATATGAATAACCCCGAAAATTACAAATAGCACACTCAGGTTAAAAACACAGGTGGACAAAAAACGACATTTTGTCCATAAAGTATTAAAAATCTTTGCAAGTTAAATATAGTTCGGCAAATCGATACCAACCGTTAAAACTGTGCGCATAATATGTAAGTCACCCGCCATTAGCCTTTTGAGAACGGTTAATACTCTTAAATTGTAGCAATGGGTATAAACGATAAGATTATCGGCGACTTAGTATTAAAAGGTCTTACGTCTGAATCACACTTATACATCCATGTGACTTTTTGCTTTAACACGCATTAAATTAGTTTAGCTAGACTGACGTTTCGATAGATTTATAATTTAGAAAAGATCAAACGTCTTTCAAATTGCACTGAAATATAAACTATATTTTTTACGTACTAAAGTGGCTGTTGTGAATTTGATATTTTTTAGTATACGAGGTTTATGAATGTGTCAAACGATATAAGAAGCCGGTCGACCACGACTTAGATTAGTGCGAGTAAAAGTAAGCTTTAGATTTTACTCGGATTTGCGGTTTGAAACTGTAACACAGATATGTGTCGTAGAAAAGCAGGTCTGTCATTATTTCATGATTTATTGACTTTCTTGTAACCTCAGAAAAAATTAGTGTTCTTTATTAGAATATGACCAGTAGACATAATTATTATACTACATATTGTAACTGGAAATATTGTACGAGAATTCCACCAATGTCCAATGATATCATCAACGTCTGGGATTCGAACCTACGTCCTCAACTATCGCGGCTGATACCTAAACCACTCAGCCATCGTGTCTCACACCAAAATCAAACCAAATCAAAATATCTAATAAAATTTGATTTGTTCTACAAATACTTAATATCAACCACCTTATTCATAAACGTCTTCTAACTTAGCAAGTCGACAAGTATCGTTTGTCCCTTTCCGTCTTGGAGAAATACTAGCTTTTACCCACGGCTTCGCTCGCGTTTAATCATATTATTTAATAATCTACATAAAAGAGATTCTCGATTTGTGAATAAATCTATAATCCGGTGGTGGCGGCCATCAAGATAAAAACACTCTCGACTAATTCACCTTTTTACCAAAAACCAACTAAATCAAAATCGGTTAAAAAAGCTTGAAAGTCGACACGGGTTCCTGTTATAGGAATGAGCTGTTTTTTTTTCAGAGTGTATTGAGGTAAAAGAAGTTGCTTTAGGGGATATACGTTATAAAAGGTCAAAAAGTTGACCTTGATTGTCGTAGTGTCAAGCGCGAAAAAGGTACCTATGTGAATCGGTTTCCTTGACTGTACACCTACAAATCGGATGCTTACAATTATTTGTCATAATCGTTTGTAATATCTGTCGTGCTCGAATATTGCGCAAACATGAAAAAGATGTAACGGAGTTACTTTTTATTATCATTGCGATTATGCTAATAGCGGACACCGGATTGAATAATAGCATTTTATACAATACTGACAATATAAAGCTCTTCAAATCGCGGCCCGCGTTTACATTACATCGGTTGACAAGCAAAACTGACTAAGCAACAAATACCTACTTATAACTTATAAAGCTCGTATCTCGGTTGTGATTCAATGCTGGCATACGAGGTTGCTAAGAGTAGTGAAAGCTTTTATGACAAGTGAGTTTTTGTTATCAACCGACGATTATAACTATTAAACGATTTGTAGGTACAGTCAGGGGCATAGTTATGTATACATTTTTTTAATAATGTCGCGAGCATAAGGTCTAAAATTGTTTATATATTTATGCCGTACTGTATGAGGTTTGGAAAGTTAATATTGTCACTACTGTATACTATGTTTTTTTTTATAATTTCTGAAATAATAAAATAAAAGAAATGAGCAAGCGTCAATGCGTTGATGTCTTTTATATCGTAACTGTTTAAAACTTAACCCCGATTCGCTATAATTTCGTCGAAATGCATTTAACAGAGGGATAATATTTGGAGATATTTTGTCTACGGTGCCGCTGTCTTTGCATAAAGCTCTGAGGTAGGTTTTGAAGTTAGTTCCATTCTATAGGTACCTAATATTGTCCGAAAATAAAGACATTTAGACAGTCGTGTCTGAAAGATTGAAAACAAAGTGTACTCTCAATTTTAACTTAAACGGTGCCTAAACTATAACTGTGAAGCTTAGTACAGTCTAAGTGCACAGAATTGTAGGTATCTAGGGCCCCAATAGTCCATAATAATCGGTACAGTTAGGGCGACACGACTTGCTGAATTAAACTGTAATGCTACTGACAAAGGTAGGTCAGTACTAAAGACTGTCAATCTCTGTGACGTGGGAGTGGGACACCTTATTAAAGTCGCCATCATATAAAAATAATCTTCTTAAAAATCATATTAAAGTTGCCAAATATATTGTTATGGGACCTAGGGTTGCCAACAATTTTTTTGAGATTTATAGTATTTACCAAAAATCACGTGTAAAAATATGGTAAACTTAAAAAAAAATACTTTTGACAAGTCCCTATTTTGGGTTGAAATATTATCAATTACTTATATATATATTTACTAGCATTTTGTAAACCACTCCTAAGAAATTTTGAGCAGAATTATGGAAGGGAAAATTTATTTTTATCAGGATGTGCCAAGTAGTAGAGGATTTAATGTTAAGTGGTGATGGTGAATATATATCCTTTAAATTTTCCTATGGATTGCTAGTTCCATATGCTGCTTTGAACCTGATAATGATTACGATAACTACTAAGGTCGTATATAATAATATTCTTGTCACTGACAAGACAGAAAATTGTACGTAAATAAAATTTCCTTTACAAGACGCCATCAATACAAAACATGAAGTGCACTCTCTAAACCAGTCTGTATTATTGATTTGTCACTGCCACTAACGTCATTTCAATAATTCGTGATTGGCAATGATTGTGACACAGTTACATTTATCCCAAATCAGCTGATGTGGGCCTAATGCCGTTTGCCACAGAGTCGAAAGTGCGCGGCTTGGCTTTGTTGGAACTTTGTCGCGGTCAACGGGTTAGTTCTATGGGAACAGTGTGTACCGTACCTATCTCAACGGGAGTCCTGTGCCTGTGTTATGAACTATGATCTTGTTATTTTAAAGAAATACAATAAATAGGCAAAGGAGACAACGCTTATGGATGC
This sequence comes from Thaumatotibia leucotreta, assembly GCA_025490895.1. Classification (NCBI taxonomy): domain Eukaryota; kingdom Metazoa; phylum Arthropoda; class Insecta; order Lepidoptera; family Tortricidae; genus Thaumatotibia; species Thaumatotibia leucotreta. Next base: position 19,158 of record JALPQI010010509.1, read on the forward strand.
AATGCAACACACAGTCACAAATTAACGTAGACAAAATAATGACATGAAAACCCATGTTATTTCATCATTTCAACTTATAACAAAAATTAAACTTGTGACTAAAATAAAATGAATAGTAAAAAGTAATAATAGAAAAAATAGCCTTGTGTTCGTTTTATGATATAGTTAAATTATAGGTACCGAACATAAGTGGCAGATGGAAGCTATCTATTGAGCACTGAGGCGTCAAGTATCGCAACGTTTATCTTACTGTTTTAATGATTACAACTCGAACTCTTGCTGTAACTGGTAGATGAAACAGGTTCGAACTTCGAAGTAATAAAGTTAGATCTCCATCGAGTTCTTTACTGACAAAAAGTCTCCTGAAGCTAAATAAACGGGTAATAGTGTTGTTCGTGAACATCCTGCGTCCGTCTCGGGCGACCACCCGGGAATCTATTTGGCCGAGCGGGAGTAGCTAATAATCAACCGTACAACAATGTGCTGTGTAATGTATCTGTACGACAAGAAAAGGCGGTATAGTATTCTACTATAGAACATCAAAGCCAAATAACATTTGGCTCTGAATTTATATAAAATGGGAATACTTCCGCAGTTCCACGTTGCTTCAAATTTTACTTGCTTACATCATCATCAGCCTATGTTAGTCCACTGCTAGACGCAGGCCTCTCCCATCAACCATGCGTACATACGCATTAGGAGGCAAATGCCCACAATCGCCACGCTGGGCAAGCGGATTGGCGATCGCAGCAATGTGTCCAGTGTCCACTATGATGACGCTGCTGCCCATCATCAATCTTGTAGAATGGTCAATGACACATCTTTACAAATCAGTATAACCACTCACATGCTTTGATTTTTGCGATAGACTCTATTTCTATGTAAAATACGAGCGACATGTAGGAAAATTATATGAAGCATGTTAGTGGCTAAGGGAGATGTTCTTTTGGAGGTAGTTTACGGAGAAACCCTCCAATTAGCCATAAGCACCAGCTGTAATGCCTATCTACTGTTGCTTTTCGCGGCCAAAATACTTCCAACTATAGATCTAAATAAAGACAAGTATAACACCAAAAACGTAAAAGAATCTGTATTTCCGCATGTGTACAATCTGAATATCTTCAAGGCAAGAGTAAATAGGTATCTCATAGGTAAGTGTGCTCCATCGTAGACTGCATCATCACTTACCAGCAGGTATGATCGTGGTCAAACGTTTACCTATTCTGAATAAAAAATAAATAAATATAATCTAATACAAAATTCAACATGGCTAACGGAGCAGAGGCAGGCCAAAGAGGAGATAGCGGGACGACATGGACGCGTACGACGTGAGGTGGAGGGAACTGGCCATGGATAGGGACGATTGGAGGAAGAGAGGGGAGGCAAATAGGCTATGAAAAAAAAAATTACAAAATTCATCAGAGAAGTAATTAACAGCCTTAAAAAGTGTAAGTAATCTAGGGATAAGTCCATGATCCCCGCTCCGGATCATTCCTGGTGCAGAGGCTTGCTATTGCAGTGCAGCGCGGAAATGCCGCTAGTTTGTTAGGCACCTTTGCACCGGGAATGTTACGGGGTGGGTTATTTGATTGATTGGTGCTTAAATTCGTTTAGCTTTAATGTTTTTTAGTTAAGTTTAGATTAGTATTATATTATTTTGTGATGTTGTTTATTATTTGTATCTTTTGTGTTTTATGTGTATATCCTGTGTTTTAGGGCTAAGTTAAATAAATCAAAATCGGCAAAAACAGAGAAGTTCGCTCGTACACTTCGCGGGGTTTCCGTCCTTAAAATAGGAAAAGAAAACTTCGATTCCAATCTCCTCTTCGACATTTTCATGCAACCTTTATAATCCGTCACATTTTTGCAGGTCAAATGTCAAATCCGAGAACAGCAAAATGCACATTAAGATCCTATCCCAAGTAACGAGCATGGAAGCGGTAACGGAATTCCACCGACGTTTGTATGTAGGAAATGTATAAAATGCCAAATTCTTCCAAACGTGAGGGCATGCGGTAGTTTGCAGTTGATTTCTTACATAATATTTATAACAATGTGTGTGTTCATTTTATACATATAAATTTAAGGCGGAAAATGCATCGGATGTTACATTAGCCGGATGCAAGGATTAGGTAAGTAAATTTTTTTGACGAACTGTATATTTCTAAAGGTGCGTTCAAACCACAACAGCATTCGCTGTTCTATCCCCCGTTCTACGCAATCAACCAATCACGTTTTGTGTAACGATCGAATATCGTAGAGTGGGGGGTTAGAATAGCGAATGCTCTTTTGGTTTGAACGCACCTTAAGAATAAATCCGCATGCTCTTTGAGAGGAGATTAAGAGGAGAGTGCCATTTCGACGAAATTATTACACTGTTAATCTAAAACCAAATTTTAGATAAGTCGCTTTTAAATATTGTTTCTCATTTAATATTTTTTTCCTACACCTTATACACTTATGTCACTTACTCATGCAGTACCTAAAGCAAGAGCGTTAACTATTTTGTGCCACTATTCACTTTATTCAGAGGCTTTGTACGTATTAGCAAATATTGGAATGGGCATTTCTCCGAGCGTTTCAACCGCCGTGACTTCGGTGGCAGCCTTATCACATGAATCCCGTGAGAGATGCAAGAACTTTTGGATATATTGGTAGACTAGTTGACAACTACTAAGATATCCAAAAAATGTATGAGATATCCACGGTAATCGAGTAATAATGTTGCCTGTACTCAGTCATCTTAGTAAGAACAGGGGGGTTACCACGATCTCTTAAATGCGATTCAGTTTGGGTTCGGCTTGTCAGTTTTTGACAGTTATTCTATGGAACTGACACATCGCGATTCAGATTGGGTCCTAAACTGAACCGCATCAGTAGGTCGTGGTAGCTCGAGGTGCTCGTTTCTCAAAAACTTGCAAATTGTAATACAAATTAAAGTCTCTTTCGAACGTCATCAATCAGATAAGGACATCCACTTCAATAAACCCCAGAATGAGGGTTTTCTAAAATGACGTTCACCAGTGCGACAGCACTGAGGCGTCAGGTCCAGAAACTAGTCTAAATTCTCAGAGCGCCTATAGTTTCGTGTTTTAAATGTTTTGTATGAGTTAATACAATTATATAAAAAATAAAAATACCTTCTAGTTAGTTTTTCTTCGGGGCTAGATAATTGTGTTTCTTAGCGGGACCTTACGGCTAAGTGGCGCCAACTAGTGGCATACGTTTTCTAGAAAACCCTCATTATTGCTTCATCTGTTTTCAATAGACTGTGTGTCTCAATATTATAGCAAAGCGAACTGCTCTCTTGCCATTTAAGCACAAAAGCCGAGCTTCGTTACGTGGCACAAACTATTATAATAGGTACTGCGAAGCTTGAATGGAGATGTCAAGAGTTTGATTACTTGACACCACGAGACACGGTGGGGGTTCTAGTAATAGTTTTGCAATGCGTGGCTTCAAAATGTCATATGTAATAGTAGTTATAGGGCCGGCGGCGGCACTGAAGTATTGAAAAATAAAATTGTTTAAAAACTATGCATTTTATTAGTTTTAGATATCCTGTTTCTTAGTAACATTTACTATTTAAGAGCTACACAACCGATATCCAAAGGTAAATACTGAAATATTCTTTTTCGTTATAATAATGAATTACCTATTAAATGTTACTCATTTACTATTTAAGACCTAGACTACCGAAATCCAAAGGAAAATAATGAAATATAAATTTTCAAAAACTCGAGATTCCATTCTTGTGCCTTTGCCTTGTACACGTATTTTAGTAAGTGTATGAATGCAGTTTTTTTTTTCACACTTTCACGTCATGGTTCCTAAGACAAGATTTCGCTCTCTGATATGGTTTCCAAAACCTCTGATCTGTTTGCATTGATCAGGTATACTTAAATACTACTATTTTTTTCCATTCCGTTACCATTTCTTGACACATTTTAAATACCGGTAACAGAATAAAATGGTCAAAAAAAGTGTCCTAATATTGAGTGATTTTTTTCTTGGATAAATTAAGCTCTTAATTCTGAGCAGAATTCACAATAAAAATACCTATGTTAAAAAGTAGAGGGGGAGGGGGAATACCCGGAATACTTTAAATAAAACGGCCAATTTATCACCTGCATTCGATACGAATGCATTTCCACCTCGTGAAATAGATACATCACCAACTTCCTACCAAGTGGCAGTCGCACGAGTTACGTCCGCGTTCCACTCAGTGTAATTACGGCGCTCAATCAATTTACAAGCTACCGCTGCGCCTACGCTGCCCGCGAATGCAAATTTGTAAACAGGGCGAGACGATTGGTATGGACGGAGCGGGTAGCGTGGTTGAGGCGGAGAAATATATAGCACAACATATCGAGGGTTGCCTAGTGAAATCCGATCCGTCAATCATTGAAAACCGGTTTGCTTGACTTATCGGGTTAAACCAGGCAACCCTCGATATATTTAATAAAATATGACAATACAAAGACTATTAAGAATAATTCAAGTTCTTCATGCAGCCAGAAATATTAAGGTCCAATGCATAAAAAATCTTCTACGGCGTGATTAATATACACGGTGCTCGTGAGCATTCCGAAAGATTTTAATGCTGAATTCCTGAGCATATTTAGAGTATAATTATGTTATATAAAATTTCCTGGATTCGGCTTGGTTCCAGAGATAATAAACCTTTTTTCAAAAATGTTTTTCGACGTAATTCGTCATAAAACTTCTTTTTGATTACAAATATTACAATGCTATTGTAGTAGCATTGTAATATTACCACACCTTTTGCTTGACAATAAAAAAATAAGAATAGAGTTGATGAAAAAGCTTGTCCCTAAAAAAATCATTTAAAAAAATAATTTTAACAAATTGTTGTTATGATAAAAAGTATTGGAAATGTTAAAAAGCAAAAAATTTTTTGGCGAATTTGACATTAGGTCTCATAATATTTTTTGTTTATTTTGATGTCTAAAATTCATAGTGAAAATCTTTCGGTTTCCTTGCGAGCACCCTGTATATACCCGTACCAAATTGCTAATTTCTAGTACTTACAGCCACTGAGCTATGCTGCGGACAGACAGTCGGACATAGGGAAACTAAAAGTTGTTGTTTACTACGGAACCCTAAAAGAAGATCTCTAAACCTCTCTTGTTTATCACAAACGGCAATGTAGGCCTGCCTAGGTAATCCTAAATACGATGAAACACATTTTTCGTAAACTTTCACATGAGAATTGTTATCTTATGAGGAGACCTAGTGAAACATGGCATTTTGCAGTACGCAATCTTTCTTCGATCAAGCTGTCATTGTGTCGTAGGGGCAGGTATAAAGCTTATCATTAAGCTGCAATCAAGTTTTTTTAATGACATCACACGAGAGCCGCCATTCCACGTTGTCTTACCACATTGCTAGATTTATGTCAAGGCATAGTTAAGGTATGTTTAAACATCCAACCACTTCTTCGAAAACTATTTACACAATTTATACAACGATCTCAAAGTTATACCTTTTCATTAAGGATTTAGGATAGTTATCCGAAAAGCATTTGCTTGTAAATAATTTAGCTCATGATTTCATTCAAAGAAAAAAAAAGAAAGAGAAAATAATGAGATCACGAGTTAAATTGATTAAATACTGAAGTGTCCATCACGGGTACCTACCAGTTCGAAGGTACCTGAAGTACCTAGCCTAGTTGGTAGTGACCCTGCCTATGAACCTCCAGCTTCGAAGGCAGGATCACCACCAACTAGGCTACGGAGGCTGACATGTGGTTGTAAAATGACTGTCCTTAAACAAATCAACAACTCTTAGCCATTACTGGTGCCGTCATTTAACTTTTTTATAGGATGAATTCAGCATAGGCAATAAATGAACATCAAGCTTAGTATAGCAAGTAAATAGTTTATGTGTATTTTTAGATTTAAAAACACCATTTTTAATATTTATTAAAAACATAAGTGATTGACAAAAACAAAATATCGTCGGTTGACAACCAAAACTCATTAAGTAACAAATACCTACTTGAAATAGAGATCGTATCTCAGTTCTGGTTCGATACTGACATAAGAGGTTGCTAAGAGTAGGTAGTGACAGTTTTTATAGTGAGTTTTGGTTGTCAGCCGACGATATATTTTCGCAATTATAAGTACCTACCTAGTAAAGAGACGAGGGCATTTTTTCCGGCGACACATTTACACACAAGCTACAAAAAAGTAGGCCTCATGCCACCAGTTTTCTCCAAAACGAGTCGAACCCGCCTCCATCAAGTGTACAGTGTGTTCGCACCATTATACTATAGGTGCCAAGCGGCAGGTCATTATGTTCTGTTATTCCTTGCGATCATATTGATTATTATGAGAATGGACCTACTGGTCGACCAGAGCAGCTAGCACCGCAAACACATACGCCTGCGATAGAATCGGAGGAGAACGTAAACTGGTTGAGTACATGTTAAAAAGTACAAGTCACTACAGGAAGCTCCCAGTTTCCATGCATTCTATGGTCGAGATAACAGTAGGCATACATTACTCGATGTGCACTTAAGTACCGAATCGAGGGCCCGTGCGACTATCTTTCCAATTCGACGGACTGCATTGACACACAGATTACCTACAACATATTATAGATGCGTCGGAAAGCCAATAAGAAGAAACGTACGATTATTATACCGGCATTTTAGATTTGACATATTCCATGAACAAGGCTATAAGTATAATTATGATTTATTAAGCGAGTTATTTTAAAAACAGATTTTTAAGTACAGCCACTGTAGCTTGAATCTAGTTTGTCACTTAAAAAATTGGTTCCGACATTCTGTTACAGATACCTACAGGAAAATTAAAAAATGTTTAATACTCATATACATACTACACATACTTTATTGATAACACTACATGTCCTAACAAGGAATCGTTCTTTAGTGACAAGGCTCTATGCTGTCTAGGTATTTTTATTATTTATTTTTGCTATAGAGACTAGAATTGTTCATACGTCTAGATAGTTGTAGATAAGGGCAAGAAAATTTGCCTCATCGACCGGTTGCGATCTATTGTGGCAGTGATATATACACACACATAGATAGTATACACACACTTTTGAAACTGACCGTCAGCCGATTGGCGCGCTGATGCTCTGTTTTGTAAGTTACTGCAATATTTCTCGAAACGCATTTTTTATAATTATCGTATGCTGAAATATGCAAAGTATTCTATTTTGAGTAGTCTGTGGTGAAACTTAGGCGGAAGATCTTTGATGTAAGTGAATCAGTCGAATCTGTCTCCGATTGAACGCGACGAATGGGAAATAAATCGCAAATGTCGCTCCATTCAATAGCCAGAACAATATCCTTAGTAATAGGTAAAGTCGGTTACAGAAAGCGGTTCCCAAACTTTGTTTTTGCACTAGTTTCTGTGAATTTTCATTACCAAATATATTTGCATTGTGAGTATAATACTTATCAAGATGATGTTAATGAGTTATGGCTTGAGCGTTAATGTATTTACTACTTTGAACAAGCGAAACTATAGTATTCATTATCGGTTAGAACTAGCACTTAAAATTAGTTATAAGTTTTTTTTTCTCTAAAAACCTCATATTGCAAGGTATTCTTTCTCACTTTTTGACATCCTATCAATGAGGATAGTGAGACTGTTCTCCATAATGGCATCAACGCCATTAAAAAAGCCTTTTGTACTGAGTAACAATAAGAAAATATAATTGAGATGTTTATGACAAGAAAAGTTAATTGAGATGCAATGTACTTCAAAATTAATCGTTAATTGGCAATGCCAGATCGCAGCCACTCGCAACGTATGACAATTAAGCACGTACACGCGTTACATTAATCGTTCGGAGTAAATAAATTTAATTGTACGGTCCATTTCAGTATTTGTCAAGTGTTAATACTTGAAAACGATTGCTAGAAATGCGTATTATTACCTGTTTTCATAAAAGACAGGGTCATGGTAACACACTGTATGATACCTACATTGTTTGATGTACTTGACCATGAAGATAAGCCTTTTTATTTATTTACTTCAAGAAAGTGTTGTGTGTGTTTTGTTTTTTATACGTCGAGCAGTTAACTCATTAGAGTCTGTGCTGTTTTCTGCCACAAAGTTTTATGTTTGAGAACCTGTGATCTAGATCGTGGTCCATACAATGAAGCTTGCCCACGTTTGATATCTACTCTCCAACGATCAGCATTCAATGTTAAGGAAGACGTTCAGACAGACTGATGTACTATTTTATCGGTATTCTTAATCGAACTATAGTAATTTAACACTATTCGAATCTATTTCTGACAGCTAGAGATATAGCAGAATAAGATAAATTGGGTATTAAGGGCGGTACATAAAAAATGTGGTCATCTAGTGTTCTAGTGCGAAAGTAAAGCCCAAGCCGAAAGCGCATCTCACTAATGAGGGGAACAAAAAATAAATAAACCTACTTGAAAATGCTGTGCTATCAAAAGTACGGATAGTTTAATATCACGCGAGTTAAAAAGCACCAAGTGAGTTGTGCTGTCCTAGTACTTTTATTACATCATCATTTATATTTCGATAATGCGAATGCGACGTATAAAAAATCATTACGGCCCTAGGTTGTAATGACGCACTTCTGCTCGTGTGTAATAATACCTGGCGAACAAGTGTGATGGGAAAATTGTAATCCTATTTCAAAAAACATATCGTAGGGTACAATTAAGACATTTTTACTTTCTTTCGGTAAGTATGTCATATTTTGATCTAAAAATGTAGAAACGATTATTTACCACAACTGTTATAATAGGAATTAATTTTAACATTACATTTTTATATTTTTTACTTGATATATGTAATGGTAAGCAACTTACAAAGCGCGTTAATAGGGTAGTTGCAATTTTATGAAGATGCTTATTTTATATTTTGGTTTGTAGTATTTTAGGATAGGTTTTGTATTATAATGACGTATTATAGGTGTATTCTATAATACGTCATTATAATACAAAAACACATCTTCCCTAATCGATTAGCAATCCATTACGTAAACTTATCTTTCTTAAGCCCGTAAAGACGCGCTTAAAAGGCTATAATCATTTTACGACCTTCCTTAATTAACATTACCAGTGATTTTGATTTCCTTCATTAACGGTTCACTGTAGCGACATCTAGGTACTAAACTATGAAGCGCTTAAACGCCTTTTATACAGTTTGAGATCCACATAGGTACGAGGGTTGCCTTTTATGTTGTGTCGTTTGAAATAAGTATAGACAATTTTATAGATTATTACCATTTATTGTTTTTCGAAGAATTCTCCGCGATGTTTAATACACTTTTGCATGCGTTCAAACCAGTGTTTAAAACATATATTCCACTCCGAAGTGGGGGTAGTCAAAATAGCCGATTTGTAAGCGTCAACAGCTTCTTCAGGTGAGCTGAAGCGTTGACCACGAAGACTTTGCTTAATTTTGGGGAACGTAAAAAAATTGTTAGGGCTTAAGTCAGGGCTGTAAGGTGGGTGATCTAAAATTTCCACATTTTGGGCGCTCAAAAACATAATATTTGTTTGGCGGGCGGTGTGCGAACTTGCATTGTCATGATGCAGTATCATACGACGCGTCGAGTTTTTTTTCGAAATTCGGTTATGACTTGCGGCAAACAAAGAGTGGTATACCAGTCAGCGGTAACCGTCTTGCGATCTTCTAGTACAATAGTGGCGACGTGACCACCCTTTACCACAAGCGAGGCCACCATTTTTTTTGAAGTGCTCCGCGAGCGTATGACTTTGGTCGGTTTTGGCTCATCCTGAAAGACCCAAACAGTTGACTGCTATTTAGAATCTGGATCGTAAGCATATACCCAAGACTCGTCACCACTAACCATATCATAAACATGTTTTGACTCGCATCGGCTGAAACGCTGCAGAGTTTTGCGACACCAACTAACACGGGCAGCTTTTTGGTCGTTGCTAAGCAAATGTGGTATCCAACGAGAGATCAACTTTCTTACGCCAAGTTCTACGTGCAGGATTTTTTGGATAGTGGTCCCTGAAATGCCCACGGACGCCTCTATTTCACGGTAGGTCACATGACGTTCTTCGAGTACGAGCTGTCGCACGGCTTCGATATTCTCTTGCGTCATGGCGGTTTTTGGACGACCTTTACGGGGCTTGTCACTGAGGCTAGACTGCCCACGTTGAAATTGTAAATACCAGCGTTCTACAGTCCTAAGACACGGTGCAGCATCACTAAACACAGAAGTGATCTCCTCAAAACACTGAAGTCGCGATAATCCCCTTTTAAAGTTGTAGAAAATAATCGCATGCAAATTTTCCTTAGTTATTTCCATTTTACAACCGACTTGTCACCTTTAAATAGACGCTGTAATAAAACTATTCGACCAATTTGAAAACATTTTTTGTTTTCGAGTTCTAAATTCAAAAGGATGAAAATGCCATATGTTTATTTTTTTTTTAATCGCGGGAGGTTGGCAAACGACACGACTTAAAAGGCAGCCCTCGTATACTCCATTTCAAATACCATGGCCCGATGCCACTTCAAAGTTTTATGTTTTATGTGGAGTTGAAGTGGCATCGGGCCATGTTATTTGAAATGGAGTATACCTTTGACGACTAATTAAAAGAGATAATATTGAATCAAATCAACAGCTTATCTAAGTCCACTGTTCAATGTAGGCCTCTCCTAGTAACTATGCGTATAGACGCATTAGGAGGTAAATGCCCATAATCGCCACGCTGGGCAAGCGGATTGGCGATCGCAGTAATGTGTCCACTTTGATGACGCTGCTGCCCATCATCAATTAAACCAAAGAATGGTCAGTGACACTTCAAATAATAATATTGCATATTGATGAACTTTTATTATGGGACCAACATGCGAATCGGGATAAAATTGGCTGAACCATACAAACACCAGTGATATATGTACGGACTCTGAATGAACGGGACTAAAGCGAGGATGATGCTGATGATACAATAGTACGGTATACGTTTTAATAGGCGCGTGTATCTTCTCTCAATTATCTATGCTAAACATATGAAAGCCATAATATTAATAATTATACGGTAAATATTAACATACAGATAGCTCAAATATTGAGATTTGCGTTAAAATCTTTTCTTAAACATTCAATGAAATGTTGTTATATTCTTTACGGACCTTCCGCCTAGGTCGTTAATGTAATTTAATACAAATCTTGAAGGCCTAGGCCCGGCCCGCAAAGAGCGCTTTTTTAATTCCATTCCATATGCCAAAATTGTGGCACAGGCATCATGACATTCTGCCACTATGCAATACGTAGTACTTTTTTTTTATGCTATAGGTGGCAAACGAACAGACGAATCGCCTGATGGAAAGCGATTAACGTCGCCCATGGACACCCGCAACACCAGATGCGTCGCAAATGCGTTGCCGGCCTTTAAGGTGGGAGTACGCTCTTTTCTTGAAGGTTTGAAGGTCGTATCGGTCCGGAAACACCGCTTGTGACAGTTCGTTCCAAAGTTTAGCTGTGCGAGGCAGGAAGTTACGAGAAATGCGCACAGTTGCGGACCGCCAACCATCTAAATGGTGAGAATGAAAACATTGTCGCGTAGGGCGGTGGCGGAAAGAAGCGGCAGGTATTAATCCGAACAACTCCTCGGAACACTCCCCGTAGTACATGCGATAGAAAATGCAGAGCGAGGCCACATCTCTATCTCTCTTTGATGTTTTTGATATTTATATTTCATTACATACTTTCGTCCCGGCCTCTATAGGTAGTAATGTACTATTAAACAGTAGGTACATGTAATTATTTAAGTAAACCATTTTTTTTTTTGCTTTTGAGAACATTTTCTGTACGAATTAACGCTCAAATAAACACTCCGCATCAAACATTATTTACCACTTTGTCAGCGTGGTTGATATAAATTTTAGCTTTCCGCGGACGGATGATGGGATGGACACACAGACTTGGCGAAACTATAAGGGTTCCTAGATGATCATGGAACTCTACAAAATTTAATTGTCTTTTACTTATACAGGGTTACTTTTTCACCGGTACAACAAATTTTACCATATCATTGGTATCAATATCAACAATAGGCCACATTTATCAATTATAAGTAACACATTTTTTTTTAAATTTTTTTATTTATTTATCCTTCTTGCAAAATGTAACATAATGGGCGCACTAATTACAAGGCGTCAACGGTGCGGTATGACGAAGGCGGCGGGAAGGGGTGATCCAACCCGCCATACCGCGCGCGATGACATTTTGAACAACCAGTTGACAGTTCGCGCGTTTTGCTATTGTTATGCACGTCGATAGATGCGTAATACGTCCACATTTCTTGTTAGATTTGCGGATAAGTTCGAACAATAGTATTTTAGTTTTTTTGTTCCAAAGGGGTAGTAACAAAAAATGTTAGTATTTTGTATTTTGGACTACTATTACGTATGTTGATTTATTGTACTGGTGAAAAAGTAACCCTGTTTAAAGGCTCAAGTACGCCTGACAACACAGTCGCGGAGACTCATAACGGCAAAGTAATAATGCTGAATATTTGGCCGAGCAACGTGAACAGGCATGAATTCCGTCGGATCAGCCGCGCAGACGGGCGGTCCCATAATGTTCACGATTTCGGCACATTGTACGGTTCTTTTTCAATTTTACATTTTAAGGCACTATGCTTATGGGGAAAAAGTTGTTTATCTTTATAGGTGGTCAATGGTCATTGTTGCAGGTTGATGTTGCTGATTTTTTTGAGTAGTAAAGTGGTAATAATGGAGCCTATACAGCTTCGTCATATTCGTCAGTCTGTTTCCCCGTATATTAAGATGAAAACGAGCCATTACTATATTATAGGTACACTCTCGGTCAAAGAATACAAGTCGGGTATTATTTTTCATACTAAACATTTTTGGACTAACTATGAATTAGGCGAAAATTGATTGGGAATTACATTAAACTTAACATCAGATCAGTCGCACGTCTTCGCGTCCTAGACACATAAAAACGTAGAAGCCTACTTAACCGACGATCAGCAGGGAAAATGGCAACGGCACCACTTACAAGTATACAGTCACTTCATTGTCTTACGGCGCAAGATTAGTTTTAGCAACAGACATATATAAGTCAAGACCTCGTACAGGCATACGAATATATTTATAAGCTTGGTAGCTAAGCGAGCGGATAGGCACGACTTTAAATCCAGTAGCAGTACTATGACTTTGCAAGTATCGGTAACGTTGAGGTTTTACTCGATACGTAAAGCACGCCATCGCGCTCGCTCCTAAATATTAGTGCGAGTTCAATAAAATGCATTAAGTATCGAGTAAAGCCTAACATATCCTTTACTCTCCAACTTATAGTATGACTACAGGTGTAGCGACGTAAAGTGTTGGTATCGGGGCGTTATCATCTGATTGCGTTCGCCTACTAACACTTATAAAGTTAACTGACTATTTAATTTATGACCATAAGGACTATGACTATAAAGTACAGGGTTATTCCTTAACTATGTTGGGGATTGTATGTACAAAGCAGACAGTCAATTGTGCTCGTATATCTACTATAAATTTAGTGACAAAATAGATAAAGTTTCCAAAGGTTAGGTAGCTGCAAGCTAGATGATAACATAATGCTCATTAATATGAGCTTTCCGAAAAACTCTGATGATAGACAATAAATCTCCCTACATGGTGGAGGTATTGTGAAAGAAAAGAAGATAGAAGAAAGAACATGTTCACACATCATAAACTCAAACTACAATGTAAAACTAACAAAATATGTCTGTGGTTTTATGGGAATCAATCGTATGACAGTTCTACAAAACGCATCAATAAGACTTCAAGGAATTTCGTAGCAGTTAGTTCACTTAGACTTTTCAACAGTATGTATAACTGTCATCTTATTATGTGCTAATTTCAAAGCGAAAGCTTTTTCCGGTTGTTTCCTGTCTCCATAAATTGTGGGAAACGCTTTTATGTTTTATGGCTAGTAAGACTTGTTGGAAAACATGTTTTAAGGTAAATCTTTTTTGAAAGCACGGTCCTTGGTCGCGCTTGCAGCGGACGTAATTTGCGTTTATGCACTATTTAGTACAAATTGCGGTTTAATACTCATATACTTACAAGGTGCTCGCGAAGACAAGAAACTTGAGTTCTGATCGTATTTAGAAACTATAAATACTACATCATAGGAAATAATCTGGATTCGTCAATTCGTCATTCGTCATGTACAAATGATTTTTTTTAATTTATTTTTATTTATGACATATTACAAGCCACGTAAAAAACAGTTTTTTTGTCTAATTATGATAAAATTCACAAAACATTTATTTTGTCAGGAATACATGATTAAAGTATTTCGGTGCATTTGAGCTCACGTTGCCGTATTTTCCTGGAATCAGATTTCTCTGTCAAATTAAGTAGAAGCAAGTCAAAAGTTATAGGCTTATAGCACATCATGGAGCCCATAATATGGATAATGTATGTAACCGTGCAATGTATGTAAGCACACTACATATGTAGTCTAGATCTACTGCAGGATATTGGCAAGTTCATTACGACTTTTCTCTATTTTCTGTACCAATAATGAATTTGGATTGGGCATATTCACAGACCTGACACCCTCTTCTCAAAGATCATCTAGATCATCAGCCCCCAAATCAGGTGCCTCTTCAAACATGCACGGCAAACGAAAACAGGGCCACCTTAAATTTACTTGGTGTCGTTCTATAAAACAAAAAATACTGGGGATGGGATGGGAGAAGATGACCCAAACTGAAGTCAGCAGAATAAGAAATCGAGCCCTATATCTACATAGTGACGTGGCGAGTGACAGTTCGGTGAGGTCCTTGTGGAAGGTTTTTGTAACAGTAGTATTCCGGCTGAAATTATGACGATGATGAGGACGCCACGACAGGGTAAAGATATGTAAAAATATTATGGCGTAGAGAATATCGTAAATCAAAAATACATTGTTTTTGAGAAAATCTACATTTCCAAGTTCTATTTTACCTTTCTCTCTAGACATAATGAATGATTAGACACAGAAAGTACAAGGTATCGAGTTCTTATAGGATTAATGAATGTCAGAGTCTGGGTGCGCCCGACGTGCAATACAAGTGTTAATCAGTACCTTGATAGTCCACTTTTATTTCACATTAGGTAAATGGTTTTAGACTTATTTTTATAGTTGGAACGTAGAGTTGGGCAAAAAGTAATCCGATTACTTTTTGCGATTACTTTTGTATAGGTACATACACAGAATTAGATTTGGATAGAAGAAACAAGTTCATTCATTTGTATGGCGGCCGAGAGTGTCAGATTTTGTACTGAAGTTGTTACTTGCCTATGATTTTAAACATGTCTCAGGCCCTTGAGTATTCATATTTTTTTGTGTTGTTGCAATTAATATTACTCAAGGAGGCATTATTAATGTTTTTGTTCACTTCAACTTCAACAGCTGCAAGCTGCGATTAAAGACGGACAACTCAGTAGATTTCACTGAGTTCATTTGACACGCTAAATAGATACGTTTGCTTGATCTATGGTATATGACATCTGTGGGCACATATATACTTTGTAATCTAGATTATAAGGTACACATAAGGTCATAATGGCAGCAGCTTTCGTAAAAACTAGTGCCAATGGAATTAGGTTGCTAAATCGACACCAGAGGGCCAATCGTGAACCACGATCGACGGCTTGCCTCCCTGTGTCCCTGTTACATTTACGTATGAATTAGCAAGTATAACAGGACGGATTTATGCAACAGGGAACCAACCCACATGAATTTTTCATTCTAATTAACACTTTAAATCACAAGAAACAAAGTCAATCTTTAACATGACAGATTCGTGTGTATTGGTTCCCTTTTGCATAAATACGTCCAACAGAGGTTGAATAGGCTTTGGTGGACCATCTGGCCGTCGTGGATTAACGCACTCGGACAGAGCACCTACCTCCAAAATCGTAAATTTTGGGCAATTGTCTCTGTTACACCAATTATAGCTCCATTAGATTGACAGAGATGGTTTGATTTAAAAATTTCGATGATCGCGGTTGGAATACAGTAGCCGTACCATAACTTTGCAAGTATCGGTAAGTCAGGTTTTTCTCGATGCGTAAAGCTGGCCATAGCGCTGGCTCCAATACAGTACTGGTCAAAAGTTTAAGTTCACTTCATGATTTCGATGCAAAATAGGCTTTCAAGCGATAATTTTTTCAGTGTTAACAGCAAAATATGTTTTTTACTTATATACTGCTGATTCAAGAGATATTTATTAATTTCTCTTAAAATCTGAACAATTTTATACATCGGATCAGATAATAATTCGTAGGCAAGGGAAATTGTAATTTTTTGATTATTATTAGTAATGAACATCGCGTGGGCATGACTGCCAAAAGCTGCTACAGCTGCCTCAGGTGTCTGAGCTGTTCGAAAGTAACGGTTAATAAAAAGGAATAGCTCAATAATTAGTAATATATTAGCTGAAAACTACTGTCGACTTAAATGCTGGAAAAATGATAGCCCAAAAAGTCGAATTTGTATCAAAATCGTGGTGCGAACATAAATTTTTGACCGGTACTGTATGTCAGTGTCAGCGCGATAAAATGCATTACGTATCGAGTAAAACCTAACGTATTCTTTAATTTCTAACTCATGGCACGGCTACAGTTAAGGTACTGATCGCTCGCGCACTGCGTACGGTGACTTATGGTCGCCGCTGGTCGGTTAACGGAATTTGTAGTTTTCTCCAACAGTGGTAATGCGAGTAACGCGACAGCGGTACCTGGCGGGGCTAGAGTGCAGTTCCGAAACCACTGGACTGTTAAACTGTTGCAGGCTAAAGTACAACCATTAAGTACTATGTAGTCTATGATCAATGAAAGTTAGGGTCATGCGAGGTAAATCCACATTTGACAGTTATAATTGCGGATAAAAATGACTCAATTATATAACTCTATAAGCTAATTTTTAAGTATGAACTGTTTTTTTCGATCTCGAAATGATAACTAGAAGCTCTGTAGCCGTCATCACTTGGTAAATAATGTTTTCATCACACTTGCTGTCTAAACGCGCCATATTGCTTGCATGCATAGCAGGAGTAATAGAAAAGTGATATTCCCTAGGGAGTAATAGAAATGTCAGTACGTCATTTAATAATATTTTGTCTTGAAACTAATTTTTTTGTCGGCAAGTTTGATGAAAAACATTGTATGCATCACGGTCGGTAAGCGGAATACTAACTCGAGTCATTAAACCCCTCCGCCTACGGAGTCGGGCTTCTAACACTCTCGTTAGTAATTCCGTACTTACCTCCCTTGATGAACATTGTACTATTACGTTAGCTTTTAGTATTTCATTATGCTCGCTCCAATATATCAGTGCGAGTGTGATAGACTGCTTTACAAATCAAGTAAACAATAACATAAAACTTACTTGCCAACTAATGGTATGGTTACTGTTCTTCTCTAACGACTGGAGAAAAACATAATAATGAATAATAATTTTCACTATAACAAATAAATCTATCGTCGGCTGAGAATGCAATTGTGCTATACGCCACTTGCCTTGGTTTACAGGAGAGCGAAATGAAACAAAAAAAAATATTTCTTGAAATGTCTTATAATTTTGCAATATTTAACTTAACTGACACTTTAGTATATTAATTTACTATTTTTTGTTATATACAATTAATGTTTAACTTATTATAGTCATGAGATATAAGTAGTTTTACAATTGCCATATCCATTTTGGTAAGAAAATGTTTAACTTGCTATGTATGATATGACACAAAGTTATGGATGTGTCACAAAATGTTAGTGCAATGTCAAGAAAGGTAGACATTAAAAAGCAATTGTTTATGCAAATAAAAGTTATTTTACGACTAGATTTATTTCAAGTCAAGACGATAATTTATCTCAAATATGAAGACATACTTATTCACGTGAATATGGTGCCAATATTGATTCCCAATATTTATGTGAATCATTTTTTTACTTGTAAATAGGTACCATCTAATAGGTGACTTTCTCTATTTTGTGAAATGATAAGCTTTTGAACGATATCTAGTGCTAATGTCGATATGAAAAAATATCGATGAGAACAGCTTATAATCAAAGCCCGGACGACGGGAGCAAAAATTAACTTTTCACTAGTGCTTAATGAAATATCCACCTATTCTATCGACATCCTTTTGAATATTTTTTTAATTTGAAATTTATAGTTTATACTTATTATGTTTCCCTAGTAGTTCCACTTCTTTTCCAGATATCGAATTATATACGATTTTTAATATTAAAACACCAACTTTTGTAGTCAACACATTTTGATATTTCTAGTGAATAATTTCGCCTTGAGAATGTAAAAGTAATCTTAACAAGTGCACTTTGAACTTTTAAACGATAGTCAAGCTGGTTTTTAGTCTTTAATTTCGGTTTTGTAACTGCCCTATGGTACTAGGTATTATTGACATATTATTGTTTATCAATTTTAGATCGTAATGCCTCTGATTACGTACGGTTTCATAAACTACTATTGATCAAATTTTTTTTTACACATAATATTGATCAATACATTTCTAATTCATAAAATATTGGTATAGATGTCGATAGAATAGTCGATATTTAACTAAGCACTAGTGACAGGTGCATTTTTACTCCCGCCATCCGGGGTTTGCTTATAATACGTTTACTAATGAATGACATATCAACGTTATTATTTCTTATCAACTAATAAAATTACAGTTTAACTACACGCTCTATAAATTAAAAGACATGTCATATAATATGTACTTCAGGACAGGTACCGAGGCCTCCTGTTGCCAGGACTAAATAACATGGCATGGCAGGAAAGCAGCAGGTCGCTGGTTCGATTCCAGTTCTGGTCATTGGGAGTTCGGTCACTTTTTCTGTAGTATATGTCATTTCTTACAATATATGGTTAGGTACTCGTAATTATACATATTATGTAGGTATTTATACCACCAACTTATTAAGATAAAAGCTTGAAGTATGAATAACACAAATCATTATAAATCAAACCTACCTTCTTTATTGTCATTTATCAAAAGAGAGGGTAGGTAAAAAAAGTATCGAATCGATACAATCAATTCGATTAATGGATTATGTCACAAAAATGTTGATCGGTTAGTCGCTTGGCACACTGATAAATAGCTGTTAACCGTAAATTTGTGTCATGTCCGGACATGGCACAATATTGTGATCACTATGTGTTGCGGTTTGAGGATATGGCACAAAAACATATGTTTTTTTTTAGTATAAAATAAGAATTTTTAAAAATCGATTACTGTTATAAACTACAAAAAAAATATTCTATCAAGAACCATTAAAAACCGATTTTGCTTAAAAATGGATATGGCACAATTGCATTCTCACCCGACGCTATGTAAGGATTGAAAAATCAGCTTTTATTTAACTAACAAAAAAATGTGTAGAACTTAGACAGTGTTTTTTTAATTTACATCTTTGTCTAAATTTTGCTCTTATACATACACTAATGTATGAATATACGACTGTGTGGATCAATACCCACCCTATTCAATTCATAATCTTATTAAACGTAATTTACGAGTCCTTTCTAGTGTTTTCCATGTAGTATTCCAAAATAACTAAGTGCGCGCTTGGCAACCAAATTTCGACAGTCAACTAACCCCAATACTACTTTTTCACGAACGAATCTGTCATCTGAACTTTCAACCCAAAGCGAAATCAAGACCTTTATGTATCCAATAGGGATGATGACTGTAGTTAAAATAAATTATTTAACATTATGCACGACATAATACACGAAGAAATTATTACTAAGATGTAGATTCCAGTCATTTTTGTACAGAACTACTATTTACTAAATTGAAAAGAACTTAAAAACTAGTAATTCCGAGCTGCCATTGACTGGGGAGACGTGCTTAAACAGAGTAATGTAAATCTTGCGGTTCAGTTGTTTTACGAGAAACTAAATAATGTCATAGATCGTATAGTTCCTCTTAAAAAAGTTCCCTCATCTCGTTATATTTATCCATCATGGTACTCCACAGAATTAATCGATTATATCAAGTTAAAATATTATAATTTTAAGATGTACAAGTCCTATGGCTCAGAGCTCCATCACGAGCTGTTCAAGATATTTAGGTCTTTTGTTAAAAAATTAATAACTCGTGATTATAACGAGTATCTGTTGAGAATAGAGCGGGGCATTTTTGCCGATCCTGCCAGGTTTTGGGACATTGTAAGATCTAAAAAAACGTATTCAAACCAACAACATGAATACACGTACAAGGGCGAATCTGTTGCAGGCCAACAAGCTACCGATGCCTTTGCTGACTATTTCGGGTCAGTCTTTCATAATGAAATCCCAAAGCTTGATCCAAACGAAGCTGAAAGGTATGTAGCGGAACACTCGTCCGGCTTGAAGGATTCATTGCGTGTTGAGATCCCACATATCGGCCTTCCTGAACTCCGCAAATCTGCTAAGCGCCTCAAAGCCTCATCTTCTTGCGGGCCTGATAAAATCCCTCCGTATTTAGCCAAAGACTGCATGTCATCATTCGAAATACCACTGCTTTACATTTTTAATCTTTCCTTAAAATCTGAGATATACCCCGCCAGGTGGAAGGTTTCGAGAGTCTCGCCCATTCCTAAAGAGGCAAAGTCAACGGATATTTGTAAACATAGGCCAATAGCAATACTTTCCGTATTTGGGAAACTTTTCGAAAGCGTACTAAATAATTGCATCTCTGGTCAAATCAGAAATCAGTTAAACGACGCCCAGTGTATGAAACCTATTCATACTTTTAATTGGCTGATTAATAAAATGTCTCTTTTTTATATATTTAAATGTGACATCGAACAGAGGTGTCTTGTTAAATGAAAACTTATACAAATTACTTCAATAAAATATATGAACCAGTAAACACATATTTAATTTACTCTTTAATATTTTTACATAATATACATATCGCCAACATCTATGGTCCTCACGAGCCAACAGAACATATTTCCAACAGGACAGTGATAACAAGTGTGTTAATAAATACAGTGAACAGTTATACTAAATAAACTACATATACATAATGACGGATACCGAAAAATACAAAACACTGAAAAGTTCCAGAAGCATCATAAAGGGAAAGGTAACTAGAATCTTTAACTACGTTGCCACACAAAACAAAGATAGTTTAAATACAGAAGAACTGAAATTACGGAAGACAGACTTGACTACACAGATGGAGAAGTTCGACGAAGTTCAACAGGCAATAGAGCTCATAGAAAATGACGAGAAGAAAGCCGACGAGGAACGAATGGAGTCAAGATATTACCAGACCAGAGCGCTCATCAATCAATTACTAGAGAAAAACGAAGAGGACGTGAAGACGAAGAGTCAGCCCTACAAACTGCCGAGGTTAGAGCTTCCTACATACGCCGGAGACATACGCGAGTGGCCTGCATTCAAGAACCTGTTCCAATGCGCCATGGACGGAGGAAACGTGCCGGAGCTGCAACGGATGCAGTACCTGAAGAGCTGCTTGAAAGGCGAAGCTGCGGGTTTAATCAATTCCCTTCTCATTCTCGACGGAAACTACACTAAGGCTATGAGCATACTCGAAAATAGGTACGAAAACAAAACGATCATTGTAAACTTTCACTTAAAAAACTTTATGTGTTTTCCTATGCTTAATAAATCTAATATAAAAGAATTTTTAAATGTATTGCAACAAAGCTTAGATTCACTCAGTGCTTTGAACCTGCCTGTGCAACAGTGGGATGTACTTTTAGTTTTTATAATTACATATAAATTTGATAAATCTCTGAGAGCGGCATGGGAGTTGACAAGGAAAGAAACATCTATTCCAACCATCAAAGAGCTTTTAGATTTCCTCAAGCTGCGTGCAACAGCATTCGAGCTTATGAATGATAAATCTGACAAGTTTCCGCAACCAAATTCAACCCCCAAGCTCGCACACATAACTACGTCAGCCGATTGTAATAATAATAATATAATATGTACTCTTTGCCAAGGGCAACACAATATTTCTAAGTGTATACAATTTTTAGAAATGCCAGTTGACAAACGTATAAACTACATAAAGTCCAAGTTTTTGTGTTACAATTGTTTACAGCCTTACACAGCTCAACACAAATGCTCAAAAAGATCCTGCTCTACATGCAACGGTAAGCATCATAGTTTAATTCATCTAACTAACCCCCCGCCTAAACGCGCAAACATAGCTATTGCCGCAGATACAACAGCTCAACAGAAGCAACATACAGATACGACAGCTCAACAGAAGCAACATACATATACAACCTCAATGCAACAGCATTCCCCGCAACAGCAACCACAGTCACAGCTGACAAATAATATACAACCTATAGACCAACCGACAACAGTCAATGACATAACAAATAATCAATGTCAAACAATTTTAGTGTCACCTACGACAATGCATATATCAAACAATTATAAACATATTTTACTGTCCACAGCGATAATTAATATACAAGACGACTCCGGATTATGGCATCCTGCGCGCGTTCTGTTGGACCCGGGAAGCGAAGTAAACATAGTTGCACACAGTCTTATCAAGCGAATGACCAGTAAGCTACAATATGCTTCACACATTATACAAGGCATTGGCGAGTCAGGTAAGCAAACGCAATTATGTATGAACGCGAACATAGCTTCAAGACATTCGGATTTTACAGCAAATATCGATTTTATTGTCATGGATAACATAACCGTGCCGCTGCCACATGTGTACATAAATACAAATGCGTGGAACATTCCTGCAAAGATTAACAAATTGCTTGCAGATCCTACATTTTACAAACCAGGCGAGATAGACATGCTCTTAGGAGCTGAGTATTTTTATCCGTTATTGCTAGGCAATCAAATCTGATTGCCTAGCAATAACGGATAAAAATACTAACAATACGGATAAGCTAATCAGCTTAGGATCAAACAGACCTTTACTTATTGAGACCGTTTTAGGATGGATCGTATCGGGTAGCGTCAAAGAATATACATCGGGCACACATAACATACATAACGCTCATGTAACTTTACATATGGTTGACACACCTTCGACTGATGATTTATTGATCAGATTTTGGCAACAGGAAGAGGTAAGTCCTAAAGTCGTGTTCACACCCGAGCAAAAATATTGCGAACAGTTATTTCTTGACACAACAGTGCAAGATGAGACTGGACATTTCGTAGTTGAAATGCCTATACAAAATGAAAGAGTTCAAGATTTAGGTAACTCGTTTCAAAAGGCATATCGATGTTTATTGACACTTGAGAGTAAGTTTCAAAAAGACCCCTTGCTCTACACACAGTACAAAGCTTTTATTTACGAGTTCATTGAGCTAGGTCATGCCGAGTTCATTGATAACTTTCAACATACACAAGTACCACATTGCTATTTGCCACATTTAGGTATTTTAAGACCTGAAAGTAGATCTACAAAGTTAAGAACAGTTTTCAACGCCAGTAGCAAGACGTCGTCGGGATTGTCGCTCAATGACATAATGTTAGACGGACCGAACATATACAACGATGTGCTTGACATAATACTTCGATTTCGTATGTACAAATTCGCGTTTACGTGTGATATAGTTAAAATGTTTAGGACCATTTTGGTCAAAGAAGAGCAAAGACCGCTGCAAAGAATCTTATGGCGAGATTCAAAGTCGGATCCTTTAAAATGCATTCAGTTAAATACAGTGACATATGGTACAAAATGCGCCCCTTACTTAGCATGCCGTACTCTGCGCATGCTGGCCGGACAACACAAACATGAGTTCCCCGAAGCCGCGGACATCATAGAGTCGGAATGTTACATGGACGATTTCCTATCCGGAGCGGACACTCTTGACCAAGCGCGACAAGTTTGTGGTCAACTCAAACATGTTTTACAAAAAGGTAATTTTATTCTTCATAAATGGACTACAAATGAGCCTCAAATACTTACATGTACCATACCCACTAATGATAATGACGACACATATGATTTTGCCCCTAGCGAAGCAGTCAAGACGTTGGGAGTGAAGTGGTTGCCACAACGCGACATGCTTACTACAGCTGTTCCAGAGCTACAACAGTTCAAGCTTACCAAAAGGAATATATTGTCTGCAATAGCAAAAATATATGATCCCATTGGTATACTAGCGCCGACGGTCATCATAGCGAAGATACTCATGCAAGACATTTGGAAGTCGAAGATCGATTGGGATACAGTCATTCCAGATGATCTACAACGTACATGGTTAGAGTTTCAGACAAATCTACACAAGTTACAAGATATTGAAGTCCCTAGATATTACTTTTCAGATATTCCACTGTGGATAACCTTAATCGGATTTAGTGATGCATCTGCAAAAGCATTCGGTGCAGTTATTTATTTCAGAGCCACATATCCTAACAAAGCACCCTCTTGCAGTCTCATCATGGCGAAGACACGAGTAGCGCCGATCAAGACACAATCACTGCCACGATTGGAACTCTCTGGATGTTTATTGCTAGCACATCTCGTTGACAAATTGAGAAGAGCTTTCAAAGACAAATTTAAAATTAATGACATAGTATTATTTACAGATTCGCAAATAGCGTTACATTGGATTAAGTCACCATATAAAAAGCTTCATACATATGTCTCTCACAGACTAATGGAGATCATAGAGTTGACAAAGTCAGAAATTTGGAATTATGTCAATACACAGGAAAATCCTGCTGACTTACTCACGCGAGGAGTTTACCCTCAGAACTTGAAGATCAATTCACTGTGGTGGAACGGACCAGACTGGCTACATCAGGATCCCAACACTTGGCCCATGACGTCATCCCCTGTGATCAGTGACGAAGATCTGAAGATTGAAGTGATCGAGCCGCGCACTACGCATACAGTGACTCAACAAAATACACTTGATTATTTTTATACATACTGTCAAAAACATTCGAGTTTTAATAAATTGATTAGAATAATAGCATACGTGTTTAGATTTATAAAGAACTCACGTAATCTGAATAAAGTTGTATCATTTCTCACATCACATGAACTTAAAAGTTCACACGACTTTATCATTAAAACTATACAGCGTGTACATTTTATTAAAGAGTACAAAGAGTTACAAAAAATAAAGAAAATACAGTCCACAACACATAGTACAGATAGTATAAATATTGACACTCAAGTTTACAGCGTGTACACTTCGAGCCCTTTATGTAAACTTAACCCTTTTCTAGACGAAAATAATATTATTCGTATGGGAGGTCGCATACAAAACTCAAACATACCATACAGCCAAGCACACCCTATATTGTTGCCATGTAAGGAGCACGTGACAACTATGATAATTGAACAATTTCACCTTCGTTTGTTACGTGCAAATAACGAGCTGCATGAATTGTATCAATTGTTTAAAAACGATTCTTCTTATAGTCAAGTGATCGATTATTGCAATACTAATTGTATAGAATGGAAATTCACAATTCCTCTTGCCAGCCACATGGGTGGAATTTACGAAGCCGGTATTAAATCTGTAAAAAGCCTATTAAAAAGATATTTGGGTAATGTCAGATTGACTTATGAGTTCTTTTATACGGTTCTCGTTCAAATAGAAGGAATTCTGAATTCTAGACCATTATGTTCAGTTTTCGATGTACCTGATAATGACAATATTGTTTGTTTAACACCTGCTCATTTCTTGATTGGATCTCCAATTTCAGACATTCCTGAGCCTAGTCTCATAGATAAAGCAGAACATAGATTGAACATGTATCAAAAAATTACTCAGATAAAACAAAAGTTTTGGGTACAATTTTATAATTATTATTTAAGTGAGCTGCAACCAAGAAGCAAGTGGCTGCAGAGAAAGTCTAATTTAGATATTGGACAAATTGTTTTATTAAAAGATGAAGCTACTCCGCCTGCTTGTTGGCCGCTGGGTAAAGTTATTTCTGTTAATAAAAATTCATCAGACAATTTGGTACGGTCTGTACAAGTCAAGACTCAGAAAGGTGTCTTCACCAGGCCAATAAACAAAATTATTTTGTTACCTATTACATAATTATATTATTTAGTTTGTAGTATTGAGTAATACAGTTAGTACTACTTGTTATAATTAATATTTATGTTTTCTTCTCAAAAGGGCCGAGAATGTATGAAACCTATTCATACTTTTAATTGGCTGATTAATAAAATGTCTCTTTTTTATATATTTAAATGTGACATCGAACAGAGGTGTCTTGTTAAATGAAAACTTATACAAATTACTTCAATAAAATATATGAACCAGTAAACACATATTTAATTTACTCTTTAATATTTTTACATAATATACATATCGCCAACACCCAGCATGGCTTCCGTGGCGCCCGATCTACTACCACAAACCACATATGCTTTTTTGACTGCGTTCTGGAGGGTATGGACTCACATAAGCTAGCAGACGTGGTCTACTTCGACTTTAAGAAGGCTTTCGATCTGGTTGACAATGATGTGTTACTGCGTAAGTTCTCAGCCATCGGGTTCACACCGAAGCTACTTTCATTCTTTGCCAACTACTTAAAGGACCGAAGACAGTACGTGCAGATGGCTAACTTTCGGTCTGATGACTATTATACACGCTCAGGCGTGAGTCAGGGTAGCAACTTGGGACCGACGCAGTTCCTCATCATGGTCAATGATCTCTGTCACAATGTCACAGCAGCCCAACCTCTTCTGTTTGCGGACGACCTTAGATTAATTTTGCCAATAAGGAATTATTCTGATTGTGAGTCGCTCCAGCAGGCAATTAATGCGGTGTCCAGTTGGAGTAAACTTAACAAGCTGGAACTGAATTCGATGAAGTGTAAAACCATCACCTTTACTCGATCGAAGTATCCCATTGTGGCGGACTACCATATTTCAGGCACCCCGGTAGAACAGGTCTCCACAATTGAAGATTTAGGGATTACATTGGACATAAGACTTGACATGCATGATCACATTGTAAATACGTGTAAGAAAGCGAACAAAATGCTAGGATTCATAGTTAGGACGGCGGCACAATTTAGGGACGTAAAAATAGCAGTACTGTTATACAACGCCTATGTTAGAAGTCGACTGGAATATAATGCTATTGTTTGGGACCCCCATGAAAAGAAATATGCGGTGATGATCGAGCGAGTTCAACGTAAATTTGCTCGATTCCTTTACAAACGTTGTTATGGGTACTACCCTACCCACTTGAACGTCCGATGATAGCATAGTATCCAAACAAAAAAGGCAGTAGACTGTTCGTGGATGCTATACTATCCAATGAAGTCGAAGGAGACACAGTTGATTATAGCGGCATTTAGCGAAATATAGAGGCATTATTTCCTAATTCCCTTGTTGCAACAACGTAGCCTAATAAACTAGTTTGCGCTAAAAAATATATATGGCAGTGTACGCTCGTTACTCAGTCGATAAAAAAATATAATTTGTCAGTGTTGGGTCAAACTGCCTGAGGGTTTGCTAAGGACTCCTAGTTATGTCGTAAGTATTTCACGTTAATTTACATATTTTTGGGGTTATTATACATAAAAATGATCAGGAACGTGTGCTCTATACGATAATGTGTATCATCTTAAGTTTTTGACAGTGTGATACCTGTCAAGTGAGTTTAAAATATGAAGGTTATCTTTCTTATTTTTTTACCGATGTGTTAAGTTTAACCTTGATTATAGTCAAAATCATTAGGTATTTTACAATGACTATCATTGTATTTTAATAATTGTATTTTCATTTATACTCCTGATTTTTTTGATTATTATACCTTAAGTAGTTTAGAAAATATAAACGTTTTTGTAAAATCTTGTGACTGCGCAGCGCGGGGCGTACGTCGCTAAAAAAACCCGGACAGTTGACCGGAATATGGTCGCGCGGGGTGGACGTTCAAGTGGCTACTCTGTTTCCATCCACATTTCCTTCACTGTTTGTGACAGGCATGGTGGGTTTGGACACCCTCGAGCTCCGTCGGAAGATTGCGACACTTTATCACTACTGCTTGCTCATACGGCACAGGGTGGACAATCCGGATGTTCTGTGCAAAATTAAGCTGTTTGTGCCTGACAACTACACTATCGCAGTAGGCCGTAAGGGTAGACGTGCGAGGAATCTTTTTTCCGTCACTTGCGGTGGAACCCGCACCATGCAAGCTTGCAATGCACCAACTACCAGAGCCATTACCCTGTTAAATAAATTTCTCTCGCATATCCAGGACGCTGACGTATTTGCGAATGGACTGATGTCGTTGAGATCTAAAATTGTTATATTTGTTAATCAGTTCTTCGACTCATTGTGAATACATATTATATAGTAATTCTTAAGATTTCCTGACAACTTATGGTGACATTTATTCTTACATATTTTTGTTTTTGTTTTTATGATTATTGTTTATATTGCAGTTGACGTTGTATACATATATATATTTTTATTAATCTGACTGTTGACATACAAATTAAAATATTATGTATTAGTAATGTAATATCTTGCGGGCATTTTGGATCAAACTGTAAGTCCGCAAGAGTTTGTGATAAATAAAATAAAATAAAATAAAAGAGTAGGTCATTTTGGCAGTACTCAAACGTGACGTCACTTTTGAGTATTTCATATAAAATTCCATAGTGGTGATCGTTTTGACAGTTCGAAAAAAGATGCTAATTTGACTTGCCAGTCATCATGCCTATTACCCCACAAAGGAAGATGTTATGGGTGAATCAACTTCTTTCTGTCTGTTATGGGTCCATATCGGCACTTATACAATTTTTTCTTCGAATATTTTTACTAATACCGTTTTTTACTCATAATCATCATTACTCCGAAAATTTTTTCTCATACTTTTTTTCTTACTAAAAATTATACTTCTACCTACAATGTTCATAACGATTTTTATTTCGAAATTTTATCCTCCTAAAGTCGTCAAGTAGATTAATCTATACTCATAAAGTTATTTGAAATAAATTGTTTATTTATAAACATTTTCCCATTAGGTTCACTCTGTTGTGGTATAATTCTTTTATGAATAACATAAACTATGTAGTCATAATGGGCTTTGTGCAGAAACTGTTGTGACATACTCAACTTTAGCATATTTCTTTGTGGCAGATTTCGAGTTGTTCGAATATTATTCGAGCATAATGTCGATGCTCCTATTTATGATGAGGCATAATCTGGATGTGCAAAAAGTATCGGCATAGTTTGTTTTAGCATAACAGAGAAGGAATAATTACAACCTCTAGGTAGTAGTAATATTCTATACGTTACTTACTGTGTTACTGAGCTGAGTACTTTCTAAGTTGCTAAAAAAAAATAACCTCGAAGACTAAGGCGGGAGCAAAGCTCCCGCCTTAGTCTTCTAACCTAACCTATCCGAGTCGGATCTGCCCCGGAAGGTTTTGTTCGCTCGCTTCGCTCGCTCACTGCAGAAATTTTCACCCTCACAGCAAATTCTGCCTGACGAAAAAGGCAAGTTTCGAACATGTGACTACATGCCCAAAAAAAAATGCAAATCTAATTTCTGTCTTATAACACTCGGCGTAATTAATGATATGCCAAGATAGTTTCGGACAAAATAATATTCGAAATATTGTCATTTAAGCCAAGTGATGTTTCTGTCTCATTAAGTTGATGCCAAAATAGATTGTACCAAGTCTGTTATGTCCTAAGCGTTTCGGACAAAAAAAGTTTAGAGGGAACCCGTTTAGTACAGTACCTACTCTGCCACAACCTGATTTGTGCAGGTAGCTAGTTTACAGTAATAGTACGATTTATATTTAATTAAACAAAAATAATTCATACATAAAACCAGTACAGATAAAAATAAATACCTATAACATTAGAATATATAGCATAAAATAAGTATAGTGAAAAATTATATAAACATAAAAGTTAGTACCAAAAATATGTATGAAAAACAATATTATGAACATAAATAATTCTATGTGATGATGATTATGAACAATGATTATTCTAAATACCGATCATTATGAAGTTAAATTGTATAAGAAAAATTTTCGGAGTTCCAATAATCTAAGTTGCAATTTTATAAATACTTTGGCGCACCCGTCTGTTATAGTATTGCTATGGTTACGGTCTCCTGAGTCATGCTGGTCATATTTTGTATAATTCAAGTAGCATAATTTTAATTTTGCTCAAAACAAGCTTGACTAAGGAGACCGTAACCATGACAATAACAGACAGAAAAAAATCGATTCACCCACCAATAGAAGAAAGAATAAACATATTCCCGAGGATCTACAAAAAAAAACAAACTACCGGACGCAGATACACAATGTCGGACAGTCGGACACATGCATTGTGGCACGTGCCTGATCCCAATCTAGCGGCTGCTTAAGGATACGGAAACGTGAAAGCGAGGACTAGAGATACTAGCTCTTTGAATGCGAAATTTTATTATTTACTGTGTTTCAGAAGTCTGCAAATAAAAAATGGCCAGAAGCATGCCGAGCCATGCTAGGGTTCCGTAGTAATTTTTAAATTTGTTCTAAAGGATGATCAATATTATTTTGCTATTCCGTGATACAGTACGTAAAAGTGATTAGTGTAACCTGCTATAATTACTTGCCGCAAAATAAATACGCAAATATATGTCACAAACCACCACCGTGCCACCACCAATAATACTACACTCGACACGTGTTTCGCCTGTCTACGAGGCATCATCAGGAGTTGACGATGTTGTCGGTCTGGTGTCCGGTAAAGTTTAAATTCTAAAGTTATCGTACTAAATTGTCGTTACATACCTGACTGTAATTAAAGCAAGTCCTGCAGGCCATTTCATCCCCGCATTGCAAGTCATCCCCGCTTTCTGGTTAAAGAAAGACTGTAGTCCATCACGCATGAGATAGACACCGACCGACACAAGATCTTAAAGCTGCCATTTTGTAAAGCTTCAAGACCCGCTACAGCCTTAAGTAGGCCATAAGGACCTTTAGTACAGGGTGAACAATATGAAGTGTTACCAATTTCAAAGGACTGCGATTTTTTAGTTGCAACAATTTATTGCTATAAATAAGAAAAACAAGAATAAAAATCATTTTGTGATAAAATTTACTTATAGTCAATATGACTACCTTTTGCCTT
>JALPQI010010510.1:0-45984 GCA_025490895.1 Thaumatotibia leucotreta
CATCTATCCGACCCTTAAAGTAACCAAACATGGCTACTAACTGCAATTAATACATAATTTTGTAACTTCCAGGCGTATATAATTTTTCTAGGTACCCTAAAAATATGTTTTGTTTATTTTGTATTGTACCGCTTTGTAATTAATATGTATCGGGGGTTACCATGACGTACTAATGCGGTTCAGTTTAGGTCTAGAGAAAGGGACAAGGCTATACGAGTCGTATATCACTGTCCCTTTCTCTGAAGTTTAAAAAAAAAAGAATCGCATTAGTACCTACGTCATGTAACCCCCCTGGATCCACACAAACCTCATCCTCATCGAGTCAAGGTATGTAGTTGTGCACTATCATTTCGTAAGTACTTTCTTTAAGTGTGCAATGTTTGTTAAAATAGAATTTATCGTCTCGAATTTATAAAGTTAAATAAATAGTCCACTCAATATTAATACAACCTAAAACAGTTATTATACGAGTTGATTATATCGTAGGTAATCAACGCTGTACAAATAATGGCATCATTAATTACCTACGATTGTAATCATCGTTATCAATAGCTTATATTTAGAATACAAGTTTTTTAGGGTTCCGTGCACAAAAAGGTACAAAAGTGACCTTTTGGTGCGACTTTGTCCAACCGTCTGTCCTCCTGTCTGTCATGTTTTTATACAGGGTGGAAATTTAAGGGACGACGTTCCTTCCCGCTAACGACCGAGTCTACCAACCATTACGATTAAATTTTAGTGTAATACCAACATAAAAATATTTAAAAAAATGTAACCCCTCATACAAAGTGAGTGATTAGTCTGATTAGTTAGAGTTCAATAATATGGAAAAGTCAATTTTCTGTGTACGCTTTCAATGTTGGTTCCATGCTGAAAGTTCATCATTATAGTTGGTAGACTCGATCGGTAGCGGGAAGAAACATCGTCCCTTTCCACCCTGTATATCTCAAGAACCGCTGAATCTACTTGTTCGAAATTTGGAATAGTTGTGATTAACGTTAAACGCAAAACATTGACGGTATTATATTTTTATTAACTACGGAATATGCGAGATTTTGAAAGTCTAGGTCTACTAGGTCGGGTCGGGTTCCTATTATTTAAAAGAACTTAAGTTCTAAAATATGTTTTACTATTATTTCTAGTAGTGAAACAAATCTTGCCCGAGACATGTAACATTTAATATTCATATGGTACATAGATATACCTATCCTAAGTTATTACATTAACATTTCATATAGGTAACAAAAAAAAATTAAGTTCACCAACGTCCGTGGTGGTGGTATCGGAAGACAAATCTTTAGCTTTCGCGTTTTTCTAATAAACTTGTCAATAAAATACCCACCCACACCTAGGGACACTGTTGATAGAGGCTGCGAGCAATGTTATGTAAACAAACCCTTGAAAGGTATCTATAGCACTATTTTATTCAAATGGATAATGTAATGGTAAGAAATTATTAAATAACTTCATAATAACGTAGATTGGTGTGTACCGTGTGGTGACGGCAGTAAGAATACAAGTGTCACCACCCCAACTCCTCCTACGGGTGTTGTAAGAGTCGACTAAGGGATTGAAGTGTCACTGACCATTATTTGATAAAAGATTGATGATGGGCAGCAGCGTCATCATAGTGGACACATTACTGCGATCGCCAATCCGCTTGCCCAGCGTGGCGATTATGGGTATTTACCTTCTATATAATGCGTCTATACGTATAGTTAATTAGGAGATACCTACGTCCAGCATTGGCCTATCATAGGCTGATGATGATGACGTAGATTGTTAATTAAACACATTTTGAATAAACGCTTTATCTACTGTATATGAAATTGAATTGTGCTACCGTATCGATATCGTTTACCGATGAACCAAGCTTAAAGCCTTTTTTTATTATAAGTACTCAACTTGCTTCAACTTATCTGACCGCCTGCAGGATATACAAGCAGACTAATTAAAAATGTAAGCCACGGCTGCAATGAGAAAGAATTAAAAAGCGCCCGCCTTATTTTTTTAAAATACGTTACGATTTATTTAAATTTTATTGCACAAAAGTAAACTTTAAGTACAAAGCAAAGCTTATCGTCAAAATCTGATAAACACATACAGGTACATACCTCAATTTGTAGTTCAAAGTTTTTTAACATACTAACGTATTTTTAAAAACTTTTCCTGCTCAAAATCGTGAGCTCTTCTTCTCTTCTATCTCGATTCCATAGTACGTTATGTCTGTATGTGTTTTCAGTATTATCACACATTTTTGGTTCTTTCCAAAAGTTACCGCCACACAAAGTTTAAGGAAAATAGTAACGGAATGAAATAAATAAACTTGGGACACTGTTTTCCTCTAAGGATAGCGAGTAGATATTACAAAAAAACATTTAATAAAAAGTAGGGGTTTGCGAGACAGGCCCTCATAAATATACCTAGTAATACTTTACATTTGTCATGATTGTTAAAGTAATAACATTCATCTATGACATTAGAAACATTTACAGCTCATGCGCAACGATATAAATCACTAGCTAGGTGGCTTATAATGGTGACGAGTTTACCGTTTATCGTGCTACTCGTCACTTTCACACATGCAACTTGTTAGAACCTGACGGCAACAACGCCAAACGATAATAACGGGACCATCATTAGAGTGTGGTGGAGCGGAGCGGAGCTATGGGAACTCGGCCAAAGAGACCGCATCACAGTGTTTCAAATTTTGAATCTGAAGAATGTAATTGGTCAACTTTGCACAGCTCCGCTACGCTTCAGTGGAGCCGCACCCTTAGGCATATATATGTCTTAATAAAAAACAACCAGCCAATTACGAGTCGTCTCACACACAAAGGATTTAATAGCAGCATATAAAAAATATACTGTTAAATCAAATAATCAATAAAAACTGTAAGAGATACTTTGTTCAAACCAAAAATCGTTGAGAGTTCATATAGCTTAATTTGCAAATTTGGTATGTACATCTATCCCTAAAATAAATGGTCTGTGCTTTAGTACATTTTCTTTGTGGGTAGTTTTGTACATATTTTCTTATTTTGATGGAAGTAGATCTATCAAATTTCCCCCATTGTCAGTCACCCGTAACCCGGTAATGTGTTAGAAACATCGGGATGTAGTTATATTGAATTAACATACACAATATAATCCGTATAAGTTCGTATGCATCAGAGAACTGATATCTAGAAAATGGTTAATTTAAAGAAAAGCGTTTTCATGAAACCTTTTCATCACTTAACAGAGTTCATAGCAGGAAACTGTCAACCGCCAATCCTTATCTTTCTTATAGTTCCCAAGTAAATCAGCGATGACAGACTGACAATACGGACATGACGAATCAATAAGAGTTGCGTTTTTGCCATTTTGGCTACAGAACCATAAAAAAACAAAAAAAAACTAAGTTTGTAAGCTGACAGGTTTATTTACATTATTGGTTTGATTTGAAACGGAATATTTACCATGTAAATTGCAATTATTGAGCGCCCGAGATTTCAGTACTTGTGCAAACGCCATCTTCACGGAGTAACCATCCATCATGTGCTCAATAATTGCAATTTACATAGTAAATATCCCGTTTTAACTCGTACTAATAAACACAAAATCGCTTAAGTTCCAGTTTTAATGACCTTTGAACCGGCAGAAAGTAAGCGAAATGCAAATATTTATCGCAGTTTCATTAAGCTAAAAACCTCATGTGCGGAAAACCTATACATTTCATAACAGAGTGCGGCCGCCCGGGATCCGAACTCAGGTCCCAGGGTTGCCAAAACCACTCACTGTAATTATTTTTATTTTCAGAAATGGATTGGATGTCTTACATGAAATAAGTTGGTAAGATTGTAACGAAAAGTAAAATTTGAGTATGTGTTAAACTGACAAGCGTTTGAACTCTAGTCTACTTACTTAGGCCTACCGCGAAGCACGAACAAAGTGTTAAATTGTCTCTCTCGCACTTATAGATTCGACCGTGAGTGTGACGGGGAGGCAGCACATCAGTCGTGGTTCGCGGTAGATCTTTGGCTCTTGGTTGCGGAGATCTTGTAAGATTCTACGTAAAATTACACCTGACCTCACCTGAATTCTTGCTCTCACGTGTAGTTATAATATGTAATGCATACATTATTTTGATAATTTATTATATTTATTCCATATAGAGCCTATAGTTTAATTTTGAATCTGTTCTAGTACTGCCCACAACTCTCTGCTTTGTCTTAAGGTTGACTGATAGAATGCCACATTAAAGCCGATTTTTGTAAATCAAGGTTCCCTTTTGTGCAATAAATAAATGGTCCAATTTTAAATGCTAGAATGACAACCCTAACTAAAACGTAAGGTAACATTAAAACCGGTGCCGTAAAAAAGCATACCGTGGATTTCAGGATGTGCAAAGTACGGTATAACACGAATTTTGTTCTTTTTGCTGGCTACCAGGGGCCTATTTCTCGTACCTTATTAGACTAGTAATATTAGTCCATGGGCTAATATTTTTTACAAGTTTACAAATTTGCGTTTCTCGGAGCCACTCTAATAAAATATTAGTTATTAGTTACCAACTAATAAACATTAGCTAATATTATTAGACCTAATTTGGTTTTGGTTTCTCGAATACAAAGAAAAATAACTACACTTGTAAAATACACTAATAAAGCTACTAGTCGCCGAAGCTTGGTAAAAAATATTAGTCCAAACTATTAGTGTGTTACTTATCAGAGTTAACTAAAGAAAATTATAAAATGTGGACGAATTCGGATGAGAAATAATTAAAATTGTTAATTCCTCCCATTTTTAAGTTTATCTATTTAGGTTAACGTGTGCGAAAAGCTTCCAAATAAAACATTTCTGGCTTCCAATATCTTCCTCAAAACCGTCATTTTCATATCCATTCTTATTCAATTGAAATATTTTATTTTATCCAAACAAACCATTTGCGTGTTACCGCCAATATGCAAATGTCAAAAGATAAAAAAATCAAAATATGGCGGAAACTTACCTTTTTTTTTAATATGAAATAAGGCATGGGTAATAACCTCATTCAGCCAAGCTGGACTAATATTTTTTATTAGTTCATCAATATTAGTTACAAGTCTAATAATAATTTTCGAGAAACAGAAAATATTAGGACTTGTAAAATTTTTACTAGTAACTTGTAACTAATATACTTGTAAACTAATAATTACGAGAAATAGGCCCCAGTACTCTTATCATTAGTTTTCTGTGGGAGTAAACGCCAGTGGCTACGTCACTTTATACGCTCAGTATCTACCAGGTACGTATAGGTAGCAGTACGATGCACTGCGTGTTCAACACGTAAACGCCAAGCTTTACAGGCACAACAAGCTTAATACAATATCACTTTAAAACCGCCGTACCTCCTGTTTCCACTTGCTATCAGGTGGCTTATGATGGTCCCGTTTTATCTATTTATCGTACTACGCATCACTTTGGCACTTACATACTTGTTAGAACCTGACGGCAACAACGACAAACGATTAAACACGGTACCATCATAAGATAGATAGATAGATAGAATACTCTTTATTGCACACCTTAACAAAAAAGAAAACATGGTCAAAATAGACGATTATACATAGTAGACGTACACAACAGGCGGTCTTATCGCTATAAGCCTACTGGTACTCATAGAATAGTACATAGATTATCGACCATGAGTTTTATAATTTTTACGCGTTACTTAAAACCAGGAAGCAAGATTTTCTGCCCGTCAACTGCCGTCAGCTAGCAGTAAATTCCACTTTTGGTTACGCAAACACTAGAAACTGTCAAAGCAGCTAACTACACGCGTAAACGAACAGTGAACTGCGATAAATATGGCGAATATCGTGCTGTAAGCTGCAACTGATATCACCGCTGCACCGGTGTTTCTGATAATTCAAACAGGGAGTAAAGCATTTTTACATTATACAGATGATAGGAGTTGATTTCAGGATTTGAATTTGAACCGAAAATGAGTGGTTAGCAAATGATACGCTATCGGATGTCGTCCAAAAAGTGTTGACACTAAACCTGAGGATCGAGGTCAAGAACTATACATACTATGGATTATTTTCTATAAAGTAAATATCGCAACTCCACGGCGGTAACTATGAGAGC
This sequence comes from Thaumatotibia leucotreta, assembly GCA_025490895.1. Taxonomy (NCBI): domain Eukaryota; kingdom Metazoa; phylum Arthropoda; class Insecta; order Lepidoptera; family Tortricidae; genus Thaumatotibia; species Thaumatotibia leucotreta. The sequence continues at coordinate 6,115 of JALPQI010010510.1, forward strand.
CGAAAGTTACATAATATATGTGTGATGCTGATGTATATGTCGTAGGATGATTTGATACTTCGAATCTTCGCGAAAATCCTAGGGGTTTTGCAATCTAACCTAACCTAACCTAACCTATTATCCGCGTTTTCGCAAAACCCCTAGGAATTTTCGCGAAGATTCGAAGTATCAAATCATCCTACGATATATATTATGTGGCCGAAAATAAGGCAAATTATCACTTTCCAAGTGCGTCTTAGTCTGTGATAAGTTCAGAATTTAGTTTTAATGAAATATCAGTTGCCAAATGTGACATTCCGCGGAAGTAGGTACTACTAGCATATATATTGCATACCTGCATGTATGGGGTGCAAACTTATCTACTACCGAACAGAACGTCATAGACTACTTGAATCAGAAAAACCAGTCTGACTTATACCAAGTGAAAAAAATTGTAGCTAAGAGACAACATGACTACAATTCGTTCAAAATAGGCGTGCCAGTAGATATGATCGATACTTGTTTGAGTCCTGAATTCTGGCCAAAAGGATTTTCTGTGGAGAAATGGTTATTTCGGCTTGAAAGACACAACCAATCTTAAGGAATCAAGTAAATTGACAAGTCCCAGAAATACATTGGCTTTAAATATGTACTACCAAAATGTACGTTGGTTGAAAACTAAACTGTTCGACTGGAAGCAAAATCTCATGTTGTCAGACTCATATGAAATAGTGGCCGCTACGGAGACAAACCTGGATAGTTCTGTAAACGATGCAGAACTATGCTGTGGCGACTGGAGTGTCTTGCGACGGGACCGAGAAGGACGCACGGGCGGCGGCGTGTTGCTTACAGCGCGCGCGCCTGTATCACTGGAACGCCTGCCGCACCTCGGATCGCCGCTGGTGGAGGAACTCTGGGCCAAGTTCACTGCTAACGGCCGCAGCTTGTATGTGTGTGTAGTTTACATACCGCCTAGAGCTCAGGATGATGTGTATATTAACTGGTTTAACAATGTTGAAAAACTGTCCGGAATGTTTCCTAGTACCAAAATTGTAATAGTGGGTGATCTGAATTTGTATAGTGCTACTCAAAATGTTTGTGATTCGTATTCTTATCTTATATCTGTATGCAATTTATGTGACTACAATTGTATAACTAATATAAACAATAGAATGCTTGACGTAGTGCTGACAGATGCAGATTTGGAGAGCGCAGTGCGTGTGCGGTGCGTAGCCCCGGGCGATGAGCTTGTCCCCATAGATACGCACCATCCACCGCTACACTTAACTGTCCAATATGTGTTTTCAAAAAAAGCAACCCTATTAGAACCCTCAAATGCTGACAGTTCGAAGGACTGGAATTTCCAAAAGGCTGACTTCTACCGTCTTTACTGCGAAAAACGCGCTGTAAATTGGGACGAGGTACGTAAAACTGATAGTGCTGATCTCGCAGTTGCTGTATTTAATGAAAAAATGTACAACGTCTTCAATGTATGCGTCCCTAAGAAAATACGCTCAAAAAAACGTAGCCGCTGCTATCCCGTTTATTACACTAAAACTATTATTCGCGACATCGAACTAAAATCCCGCCTCCATAAAGAATGGAAGCGAACCAAAAACGAGCTTGTACAGAAACAATTTAAGATTCTACGCTTAAAAATTAAACAAGATATCAAAAAAGCGTATGATGTCTACACAACTAACGCATCTCACGCTTTGTCGACCAAACCTGAGCAGTTCTGGCAGTATGTCAGCACACTACGGAGTCCCGGGGGACTTGAGCCAGTAGTAACGAGAGAAGGCTCAGAATATCGAGGAGCTGAAGCAGCTGATGCGTTCGCTGTGCATTTTCATTCGGTTTTTCTCCCAGGCTCTCCGAAACTTGACCCAGGGCCAGCTAGTTCTACAACTTTATCCAGTGCACGGTTTGTAGATATTCGTGTAATTAGTACCGACTCAATCAGGCGTGCCGTTAAACGGCTTAAACCAGGTACGTCTGCAGGCCCAGATGCGATCCCAGCGTTTGTAATTAAAGGGTGTATTGATTTCCTGGCTGAAGCAATCACTCACATTTTTAACTTAATTTTAACTGGTGGTGAGTATCCGGATGTATGGAAACTATCCCGTGTTACTCCGATCCCTAAGAAAGGTTCCAAGTTAAAGGTGGGAAACTATAGACCCATCGCTATACTGTCTGCCCTTGCCAAAGTGTTCGAGACGGTTATGCACGAGTACCTTTTACCACAGTGCCTGCCCTACATCGTCAGCCAACAGCATGCTTTCTTACCTAAAAGATCTGTGACCACTAACCTGGTTGAACTGGTAGATCTTCTCTCTTGTCACATGGACGATCACTATCAGGTTGATATCGCCTATCTAGACTTCCAGAAAGCCTTCGACAGGGTGGACAATGACGTTCTCTTACTAAAACTTGGTAAAATGGGATTCACTCCTCGCCTGCTGCAGTTGTTTTCAAGTTATCTCAAAGACAGGAGACAATATGTTAAGTATGGCCCTTATCTCTCCCAAACATACACAACACGATCAGGTATTAGTCAGGGATCAAATTTAGGGCCATTACTTTTCTTGATCCTGATCAATGACCTGCCTGAGGCTGTGGAAAAGTCTACGGTTCTGCTGTTTGCTGACGATGTAAAGTTGATCATGCCGGTGAAAAACAATGCCGACTGTAAGAACCTCCAGGATGACATCGATGCTGTTTACAGATGGAGTGTAGATAACGGGCTCTTGTTTAACATCGATAAATGTGAGATAATGACCTTTTCCCTCTCTCCTTCGTCGCTCTGCTTCGATTACTGCATGGCAGGGAGGATAATGGTCCGCGTCGAGGAAGTTCGTGACCTTGGGGTAACATTCGATTCACGGCTAACGTTCCGGCCACACATACAAAATGTTACCCGTAAGGCATTTCAAAGGTTGGGATTCGTAGTACGCAACGCTGTCTCGCTCACGCCAGCCGCAACGCGTGTTCTCTATACAGCGTTGGTAAGAAGTATACTCGAGTCGAGCGCCGTGGTATGGAGCCCCCATGAGAAAAAGTATATACTCATGCTAGAGCAGGTCCAAAAAAGATTCCTTAGAAGCTTATACAAGAAAGTTCATTTCTATTTCCCCTTCATGTATCCGACCAGATTTCTTCAGGGTCACTTAGGCTATGACTCACTTGAGCTTCGCAGAAATCTGGGACTGGTAAACTTTGTGGTGAGGATATTGAGATGTAAGATGGATTGTGTTGGTCTTTTGGAAAAATTCCTGAAATTATCTGCACCCGATGAGTTCTGTAGCAGACGGAGGCGACCGCCTCTGCTAGCCGTAGAGCGCACGCGCACCCGTTTGCGCATGCACTCCCCCGTACTGCGCGCGACTGCGCTCATCAACTCGCTACTCGCGGCACTACCTACCTGAGTGTGATTTGTTCGTGACAGGGATTGCGAGACTGATGTCAGCATGGAAGGGAGTGCTTGAAAGGGAGCAGTATAAATAGTAATTAGTATTAAGGTAGTTTTTAATTTAGTTAGTAAGTAGCAAGTAGATTAGATTAAGAATCTATGTAACGCTTTGGCGCTAGCTGTAATGTTACGTAATTATGGTTCAATAAATAAATAAATAAATAAATATTCCAAGTTAGTTCAACCTATTTTTTTTTATACGAGAATTCGACAAAATTAATTTTCATATAATATTTAGTCAATGTTGGTATGGTAAATGACTAAAATGAGTCATCGGTGAAAAGTTGGTAGGTTAGTGATATTTAGCTAAATGAAATTATGTAAGTCAAAAGGCAGAATACCGCCCATAATAGATCGGGCACGGTCTGTTCCTAAACAGAATGTGTCCTCATGATATTATAATCAATTTATTTATTTGCAGGTTTCCTTCGACATAGGTAGCTTATTGTGATATCATTTAAAAATTGGACTAAGTTACTTGGTACAAACAAACACAGCGAGTATTTTATTTATATTTTTTGTACCTTTCAGTGTCTTGTACGCTGGAAAATAAAATATGTAGCCTCGGCATTTATTTCTTACATTTTTTTTTATGTAAAGAAGATGCTTACATTCAACATAGAACATTGTAGATATAATTGAAAAGCCTTTCTACGCGCATTCTGTTAAAATAGCCGCTCCAGTTCACGTTAAGAAAAGTCACACGTTCTTGTGTACGACTCCTGCAGCGTGTAACCACTCTTATGTCAGCGAAAATAGAGCTTTAAATTATAAAGTAAGTGTACAAAGATTCCTTTTCCTCGGATTTGTACATTGTTTAAACCCGACTGAGTTTACTGAAAAGTTAACTACAAGTACAATGGAAATATTCTATTGTTTTTACCAGAAATATTAGCGGTTTAACCGATGTTTATCGTCTCCTGTCTCGTGTAGGAGGCGTCGGAGACCAAAACTCGTTTCAGGTCAGCGAGCCGTGTAAGTTAATTTAGTAGGTAACTAAGTTACCGTTGCATACACACATTTGGAATGCAAAATATATCCGCAGTTTACGACTATAGTTGAATGGTTTTACGGTACTATATCGTTTAGGGGATAGACCTTATTTGAGACTCTGTTGAACGCTACTTGTATAATAAGACATCACTGCAATTTTATTCTTATTTGGGTAAAAGAGCCAAATGTCTTGAAAAATGACGACTTACGATACTTGCGGTACCGCGATGATTACTCATGAAATAAAACTATTTAAAGGGATTATATCGCGTATAGGGGAGACCAGGTATGAACGTAACAATTTTCAGTTTTTGATTTTTTATATTTTTTTGGTAGCAGTTGTCAAACTTTGCATCTTTATGTGCAATAGACACATATTTCATGTATCTTTTGGTACCAAAATAAACTTCATACATCGAATAGTTTTACAGAAAAATGACTCACAGTGAAGGATGGAATTTGTTGCAATTATCCCTACCCCCAGGGCTGGTTGTAACAGTGCATAGGGATAATAGAAACAAAGTAAATAACTATAAAATAATCAATATAATTATGAGTAATTTGTATTTTTAAGTAATCAACAGTCTTACAATATCACTATCTCAAAGACGAACATTAACAATGAATGAATGTAATTAAAATTAGGTATAATATGAGACAAAATTAATTTATACCTATAGGATATATGAGTGAAGTGAGAGCAATCAACTTTCTGTCTTATTCTAAATGGCATATAAACAAATGCTTAGGTGTAATCCAAGGAATTAAATGCTTCCAGCATGGTCCTTATTTCTGAGTATACTACTAAGCTAATCATACAATGTGTTTTACTCCTCATTGACAGGGAAAATTTGTTTCCAGAAACAAATCCCGCCTTTGGTAGTACCGCTGAACTTTCAAGTAAAGCTTTCCTTTACTTTACATGTCTATATAAAGTGATGTGAGCCAGTTGGTACGTCTTTGCTGCGTCCCTGTAGGGCATTTAAAAAAGGATCACCTCAACTGCAGCTAAAGCTATAATTTCTATTTTGGTGGACTTCTGCCTGTTGTTATTTTGTGTATATTAGACATTCTGCGACAAAAAAGCACTAAGTATATGAGTTATTTAATAAACGCTAGCACATAGATGTACCAATGAGCCTCCAATTTGGAAATCGGGATGAAAGTAACAAGTTGTTTCAATCATCCCTGGGTATCGAATTTCCAGAATCCCACAAACACGTAGCAAAAAACATAAAAAGCATCATTAAAACATTGATTTGCAACTCTCAAACTGTAAATGATTAGTGACTTTACAACACCCATGCAAAACGCAAGCTATAGCGTTTACCATGAAAAATCTAGCTAAGATTGAAAAAATCGTTAAAAACTTACTTTTGACGCATTTTTCTGGGACCATATCACTACACGCATAACCTGCCGTCACAGCACCGTGGGTGTAACTGAGGTTAGAGGGGAATCGAAATGGCATCTAATGCCCTGAAGAACGTTCGGATAGATGTCGTAGAAAAATTTTAAATGAATTTGTTACGTTCATCCCGCGTTACTTTTATACCTGGTCTCCCCTATTAATTAAATTTAACTACATCCCGACGTTTCGAACACTTTACAGGGTTCGTGGTCTGCGGACGACTGACAATGGAAGAAATTTAATAGACCGATCTAAGGTTTTTATACGCGAGCCGTATAATCCGTTTCAATAGTTTTATTTCATAGTATTGGTTGACATTGTTCGACACCTAGGCATAGCTTCATGTCTAGCGTTAAAATATCAGGTGACATTTGATTCCCAGTATTTGTGCCCACTGGAGCTTCGGGCTCAAGCAACGTGACACTTAAACCGAGACAAAGCGTAGAATAAAAAAGTCTTTGATATTTTATCTTATGGTATCTTGTTGTCGAAATAGAGGTGCCACTTTTGAAAGGTACCTGGTTCAAGATATAATTTTAACTGTTGTGGGCTTATACAGCTAACAGGATTGAGTATTTATTGTTCAATATAGCCATTATTATCACTTTTTGCCATTTTGGACATGATAAAGCCTCGTATACGTAGCACGGCTACAGTCAATGAAAGGTAGTACAATTAAAGCAGAGTGTTATAAAACGCGCTGCAGACCGTTACCATCGCGTCATAATGGTGCGATAAACGATCATTAAGTCCTCCGAGCGACCGTTAACTTTATCTGTCCGTTACAGCCCCGTAACAGATGCAAACATAATTATGAGGGTAAATATATTATACTAATTTCGTGTAGTCAAAAATAGAACAACTTTCATAAGTAGCTTACTCGACCAGGGCTGATTTATCAATTCGTAGCCAACTGTATCTATAAATAAATAAATATCTTGGGACATCTTACACAAATCGACCTAGTCCCACTGTAAGCTCAATTAAGGCTTGTGATGTGGGTACCAGGCGACGACATATATAATAAAAGATAGATACATATAGATACTTAAATACATACACAGCCACGACCAAGGAACAAATATTTGTGATAAATAAATACACAAATAATGCCCTCGCCGGGATTTGCTCGGGGCAGGGTCACTACCAACTAGGCTACGGAGGCTGACAAATCTATTAAATAATATTAGGTCCATCTTTTTTCTCGTGAGTCGAGTGATTGATTATTTGATCTCAATTATATCAAGATCATAAATTCAGGACGAAGTAAACATAATGGAAACATTGTTAATCTATATTTTAGTTCTAATATCTTTAAAAAAATTAGGGCTATAAAACTTTTAAGAATAAAAACCTTATCTTAAGTAATATTTGAGTAATTCTTCGAGGACAAAGTTTTAGTGTTATTCCTGTGTCATATTTTTGTTTTTCATATTTTACTAGTAGAGCCGTGTTGTTGTGAGAGTAGATTTACTTATACATTTAATTATACATATTTATGGTTATAACCCTGATTTTCATAAGTTTGTTAGTAAAATATTGCCTTTTATATTTTTTTGAGTCCAGAGGACTATAATTATTTGAAGAAGCAGTTGTTGTCTTATTCTTCTATCCTATAAAACAAGCATAGTGTATAGCAAGCATGTCACATTTGAGTAAAAACACATTGCTACGAAAATCAATTTATTTATCGGAATATAAATAAATAAATAAATAATAAATATCTTGGGACATGTTACACAAATCGACCTAGTCCCATGGTAAGCTCAATGGCTTATGGCAATATAATATATTATTTAAATTTTAATTCGTGAATAAAATATTTCCTTTTTAATTTTAGAATCCAAATGAATCAGAAATTAATACCCAGAGTTATAAAATAACACAAAAAAATTATGTTTTGATGTCATTCATGAGGCACGGTAACCTAAAAACCTACGTTCTCTGACTTCAAAACCTCTCCTTTTCTGTATGTACTGAAAAACGTAGTACGATACAAGTGCGAAAAGAAAATCTCGTATCTCGTGTCGAATCAAAACAGTTCAGTCGTGTTTTAATTTATCGCCACTCGTTTAAAACTTATTTTTTTGCGCTTGTATGTATCGTAATGTACTATTGATTAATCGTGGTGACAGACATGTCATACGCGAGCATCCTCATGGTAGCATGCTCGTTGCTCACTACCGTAGGTATTGGAAAAAAAACAACTTTGTCATCTGCTATATATAACATTTATTTATTTATTTATTATTCAAATAAATTACACAACATACAGCATTATAACACTAAGGCACTGTGAACTACAAAAATAATAAAAACAACTTAAAACTAGTTTGATTTAGGTAGTTTTCTTTGTCGCGAAACTTCTAATCGTAAGATAACTGGAGAACATAAATACCATAAGACGTGGCCGTCTGGTGATAGCACCAAGAATACATAAGGGGTGTACCGATAAAAAACTGGCAAATTCAAATAAAAAAATCGGGTCAATATAGTTAAAAAGCTGTAATTTCTGGCTTTTGTAATTTACTAGGAGGTTATAAATTAGCTAACTTTGGTCCTTTTTTGTTGCTACTGCAATTTCAGTATTCACAATACAAGTTCTCCAGAACCCCTTCGAAATCTATTTTTCCAAGCTCTTTTTTTTTATTCCCCACTGCACGATTTCGTGTTCTGCAGAAGTGACCTATATTTCTGGTTAATCACCGTGTTTTTTTTAATATACCCCTGCCTTGGGCGCAGTAATACTCTGTGAAAGAAATTATGTCACATATTATGTGAAATTTTTATGGGTCTTTAATCAATTATTTAATCCTATACAAATCTTAGTCACTTTGGCAAAGTTTTATGAAGCGAAATCAGTGCCAAAAAGTAAGAAGGATAATATGCATAAGTCAAGGATATCTTAAGGAACACGGCAAGAATAGTCAGATATATTGACAACAGTCCCATAATTTAGAAAACTGCATATAAAAAAAAGAAAAAAATATTTGGAAAAGATAGTTTGGAAGAGGTTTCGAAGAAGCTGTACTGTGAGTACCTGAAATGCAGTAGTGACACAAAAGTACTACAGTAAGCTAAGTTAAGACTTCCTGGTTAATTTCCAAAGCATGAAATTATGGCTACCTAACTATAACGATTTTTTCATTTGAATTTGCCAGTTTTTTATCGGTACACCCCTTACTATACATATACATAAAATGGAGATATGGATGTTATAATTGCTTTATTATTTATCACATTAAACAGACAATTGTAATGATTATATTTTACTTTCAAATATTGCAACATTGTGTATCAAAGATATTTTCTACTACCCACAACTTACAAAATATTCCACAAAATGCTTGTATCCTTCATATCCGAAACAAACCAAGTGCATCGTCGCTCGAAAACAAACCGGAACGGCGACCGCGAGCGGAAAAACAAACGAGTGTCGTAGGCACAGGAAACGTTTCAGTTGTTGAGGGTAGCACAACATAATAAACACGTGAAGCTTTTACATGCTTTTTTTTGCTTTTCGGCTGTTTGCTTGGTGCCTGCATGCGCCACTAAAAACAAATTGCTGGTTATATGTTATTAAATAGGTACCTACGTTATTGCTACTTGTTTACACAACTTCATTATTAATATCATTTTGTTAAGTGGTAAAGAATAATAAATCAGCCAGTTGACTGCCAAATTTTCATAATGTATTAAATAAATAAATATATTGGGACATCTTACACAAATCGACCTAGTCCCACGGTAAGCTCAATTAAGGCTTGTGATGTGGGTACCAAGCGACGGTATACTTGTAATATATAGATACATATAGATACTTAAATACATAGACAGCCATGACCAAGGAACAACTATTTGTGATAAATAAATACACAAATAATGCCCTCGCCAGGATTCGAACCCGGAACCTCCAGCTTCGTAGGCAGGGTCACTACCAAGTAGGCTACAGAGGCTGACGAACGTATTTATATTAAGTTTTAAGTTTTAGCATTTAGTATTTTGAATCAAGTTTATTTATGGTTTATGGCATATCATCTTGTATCTTAAGCACCTATAAACTTAAATCTAGCTAGTTGGAAGTTATATTCTTAAGTAAATAATTGTTTACCTACTAATAATCTATGGACCAAAATAATCTAAAATATATGCACTTCATTTTATTTTTTGTTTGATTATTCAATTTTATTTTGTACTATTTAAGAAGCTATTTAAAATATCATAAAAACAACATAAATTAAAAATTTTGAGGGATATTAATTACCTTTACAATTTCCTGAAACTGAGCACCTCGAGGCAGAACACTTTTATTTTCGGCATTACTGAATTTAATCATAACGAAAGCCGATGATGAAATGAAAAAGTAATATAATTTATCTCGACATGTAAAGTCTTTAATATTATATTGTAATATAAATGTCTTTATGACCGACTTCTAAAAAAGGTAGAGGTTCACAATTCTACTGATTTTTTTTGTTGTATGTATGTCACCCGATATCTCCGAGAATCGTGAATCGATTTTTTTTTTGTGCACGAACGTGTATAACCCCAAAATGGTCCCGTTGGCACCAAGTTGAGGTCTGATGATGGGATCTTGGAGAAATCGAGGGATCTCTTAAAATGTTATAGGTACGCTTTTGGTAATTTTCATTAATTTGACAAGAATTTGCATTCAAAAAATAGGATTTGACGATAGGAGACCAATGATGAAAACCACAGATGATAGGGTCTTGGAGAAGTCGGTTGAAGTTGGTTGTTATATTTTTTTTAATTTGGTGATTATTATTTCTAATTAGCTAGGTGCGCTGTATAAGTTTTCTTCGGTTCCACCATACGACTTTAAACAATTGAAAAGTTAGATTTGGTTTAGTTAACATTTTAAATCATTAAACCATTTTCCACTGTAAATAAAGTACCTCTTATAAATAGGGGCTAAAATTACTCCTCTTTTTGCAAATAAATTGTAGTTCAAATATAATTAGCGGTCGGCCATTGTAAGGCGTGAGTTCTTAGTTTTAGTTATTAGTTTACAGAAGATTGGTGATGGGCAGCAGCGTCATCATAGCGGACACATTACTGCGATCGCCAATCCGCTTGTCCAGCGTGGTGATTATGGGCATTTACCTCCTAATGCGTCTATACGCATAATTAATAGGAGAGGCCTACGTCCTGCTGTGGACTGAGATAGGCTGATGATGTGAATACCTAGACATACAAACAGGAATTCTTATAAGCTGGTAGTCATTACGCTTTCTTATTTTTTTTACATAAATAGTATAATTAATGTTTCATACCAGTTTTACTGAGCTGTGAAATCAAACCCTAATCAGAGACTTACAAATATTCTATAATTACGCATTTTTAGGGTTCCGTAGCCAAAAAACGGAACCCTTAGGTATAGTTTCGCCATGTCCGTCTGTCCGTCTGTCCGCAGCATGGCTCAATGGCCGTTAATACTATAAATCTGCAATTTGGTACCAGGTATACATATTAATCATTATATTAATCATCAACCCTACAAAACAAAAAATTTCGGGTACCGTCAACTGGGGTGCATAGGGATGGCTAGGTGAATAGGGACAAAAACCGGAAACGACATTTACTTCATAATATCTTTAAAACTTCTCCACACGCATTTGCTTGTGTGTTACCAAATGAAAGTAGATTATATACTGATGCCAATGGCAACACTGGACAGGCATGAAGGTAGCGGTAGGTGGTCGAACTAACAGTTCGAAGTTGACGTCGCCAGTGACCCGTTCAAATGTGCTCCGGGAGTCTTTAAAAAATTTATGTTTTTAAACAAGTTAAGCAGTGCCGGCAGTTATAAGGAGATTAACCGTGTATTAAAGAAGGTGTTTATGTCACAGTAAGTTGAAATTATCTTTGTTTCAATACCAAAAGTGCGAAAACAAAAACGTAAGGAAGTTTTGAAAAAAAACAGAGGTTTATAGGGACGCTTTGGGGGTCGATAGGGACGGCTTGAGGGGTGGATCGGGTCGGCTTTGACAGTTAATAGGGACGTAATTAGTTCAAATAAGGACGATAAAGGGTGTATTGGGACAGGGCTGCCAAAATTATTTTTATGATTAAATGAATATACGTACATGTTTCGTGTTTTAAGTACATAAGTAGGTACCTACTACCAATTGACTTCTTTAACCAACATTTAAATGAGTGAATTTCGGAAGGTTTGCTGACACTGGCTTTAAGTTTTTTTAATTAAGTAATTTGTTATTTTACGGTAAGTATAGGAAAACATGGTGAGGAAACCGGATTAATCCCGATTAGGTTATTTTTACCCTCTAAATTTGAAGGCAGTTGCTTTCGTAAAAATTAGTTCCTACGCCTCTTACCCATATTATATTACTTTCTTGTATTAATTTTGGCAGCTCAGCCTTGTTATTATAACTTGTTGTTTTAGAAGGTGTTTTTATTTGCTACAAATTATTAAACAATTTTTGTTACCCGTATTATGAGTGTCACTGACCATTATTTGATATTAATTGAAGATTGATGATGGGCAGCAGCGTCATCATAGTGGACACATTACTGCGATCGCCAATCCGCTTGCCCAGCGTGGCGATTATGGGCATTTACCTCTTAATGTGTCTATACGCATAGTTAATAGGAGAGGCCTGCGTCCAGCAGTGGACTATCATAGGCTGATGATGATGATGATGATTATGAATGATTACCTACAGTGATTACCCACAAGTACATTATAAATAAAAGCTTTGTTAAATGCAGGTATTTTTATTCATATGAATCATATGCCATCCTATTTCCATAGTTATTGTAAGTTTTGCAATACCTACTTACTGGGTAGAAAGGTACCTAGGTACGTACCTGTAAGCTTATTATTTTTGTGACAACCCTAGCCATTTTTCCCTATTGGTCCCTTATTCGTTGCTATTGACCCCGTATGCAGCCTGAATAGGGACGGCCGGTTTTTTTGAAAAAAAGGGGGCTTAGATTGATTCTATCGTAATAAAACTATCATAAATAGGATCTCTAACATAAGATTAAAGTTTTGAAACCATAACATTGAGCTCGTTCATGGAAATATTCCGTTAAAATCTTACTCAAAGTTCAAAATTGTCCCCATTGACCCCGGTTGACGGTACCTCCCCAATAGGTGAAGGGGTATGATTTTTTTAATTAGCTGTAATGTAGAGTGTGGGGTATCATTGAATAGGTCTCTTAAAAGGAATAAGAGCCCTGAAAGAAACTTTTTTTTTCTAAAGTGAATATTTTCGGAGACAATAGCTCCAGAAAAAAAAATTGTGTCCCCTCTCTCTAACTTTTCCATACATAGGTCAAAAAAATATGAAAAAAAACATGAACAGTGGGCTTATAGAATACTTTCAAATAAAATTATTTCGAACACAATCGGTCCAGCCGATTTGGAATAACTACGGAACCCTACACTGAGCCTGGCCCGACATGCTCTTGGCCGGTTTTTTGATATATTATGTAGTATAAAGTTCATTCAGAGATCCATTATGATCCTACATAATTAATTATTAGTTTCTACATGCCATCACGGGTAACGTCATGCCCGAAACGTCAGGATAATATTTAAAGTAAGTTGATACAGTTAAGTCATGTCTGTCTTTTAAATATAATTAATAGTTCTTAGAAGGAAAGTAGCTTAATTTGTGAAATTAATTCTAAAGCTCATTTCAAGAAATTTAGTTGCTTACTATTATTAGTAGGTACTAATTGACTTTGATAATATAGGTACTCCAATTCAATCTGTTTCTAATTGAAAGAGACGTGCGGCTAAAATTATACTTATTGAGTATACAGAAAGCTCAACATAATCAATCATATTTGACATCTGCTATACCTTAATAACCATTATTAATAATATTCCTTATACGCTGTGGAGTACGAATTTCTAAGTAAATATATTCCAATATTTTGATGGTATATCTATTCAACATAGACGATTGATCTTAATAAAAGAGTTTTGTTCTTCAATTCCTTCGCAAGCCTTCATAATATCATGACTATTGAATGTTTCATACCAATTTTACTGAGCTATGAAACCAAACCCTAACCAAAGACAAAAAATTACACTAAAATTTCGCATTTTTTATATATTAGGTAATATAAAGTTTATTAGTTAGTTGCGAATAGTGATAAGTGTGGAAAATAATTACAGAATAATATCAGGCGAGTTTTGAATTCAGATGATTTGAAAGCGGAAGTGACGGTGACACCAGGGGCCTTACCATGACGTCTTAACGCGATTCATTTTAGGACCCAAAATGAACCGAAACCGTTTTTTCGGACCACAACGTTGTTATAGCGATTTAATTCCGACAGATGCAGCGATAAACGTCACAGTGATTTCATTCACTCATTTCAAGTGTAGGTATTCGTACCATGAGCTGCCACTTGAACCGAAACTGAGTCTCAGAACTGTCAAATTTAGCGATTCATAAAAAGTTAGTCACTCGGCGCATTATTCTGAATATTAATTTATTTGAAGCACGATATTAGGCTCGTTTATAAATCTACAGAGTATTATCATGTGTTTTAGGAGAGGAGTTTGATAGTTGTGATAATAGTATTTATTTTATATGGTCATAATATCGAACTTTGACAAAAATATATATTTTCTTAGTCTATCCGATTGTACCAGTCCGAGACATGTGCTTTTGCTGGCAGTTCCAATAGATGGTACATCTCGGTACAAATTTGAATGTCAAATATTTGGAGTTTGAAATATTAACTGTCAGTCCTTATACATGTTAGCATGTCTTAAAATGATGCAAATAATTTAGAACAATACTTTTTATTTTGAAATTGATATGTAAATCATTAAAGGGACACACATTTTTCATCGTTTAAATGCTGTTGATCTTATCTTACCAATGGCAACTTAAACTATGATGACAAGTATTGGTACAGCGTCGGATATATAACATGGACGTCTAACGCCAGCTCAAAAATGCCCCCAAAAAAAATTTATCAACGATGGTTTTTGATACTTTTTCTGCCGCTATAGGGAGGTGAGATGGCAGCACTGAGCGCACCGTATAACGAACTGTCAAAATAAATACGCGCATTTAATTTTTAACATATTTATAGGTTTATTTATTCTGAAAACCATTACTTTAGTCATATTGTTACCTAAAATAAATAAATAAAATAGTTCCAAGTCAATTCTCATGAAATTAACAAAGTTATAGTAATTATTTTGAATACCAGTGACTTTGAGCGCCTGTTTTAGAGTTCAATCTTCAGTTCGACGACCATGTATTAGTCGTAATCCATTACAAAATCAATTCTCTTCCAAATAAAATAGAATTTCAATATTTTAGGCCCAGGTGCCTATGAATAGTATGAATCTGACAGCTGTCGAGACCAGGTGCGTACGAAGCGCCGCCTGGTGGCAGAAAAATTATCGAAAACCCTTATTATGCCAAGATGGGCCAGACATAGCGCTTTCCTTAACACCGCGCATATGTCGGCGCAACATCTTTGATAAATGTTTATAGAATATAGCCAATCAAAACTTTGATGGACCAATCACAACTATTTTTAAATGGCGGTTTAAGTTTTTACAGGTTGATATTGAAATTCATTACCGTGATGCACTGAAGAGGGGGTGACACTTGTCAACTAAAATTCAGGACCGTTTTTGAAAGGCAATTTAATATGGCGTGCGGCTTCCATGTTTTATTTGTTCGTAGTTCCACCGTAGTTAGAATTTTTTTTTAATCTGGCATTTTTATTAAGCCCATTCTTAGGGTTCCGTAACCAAAATGGCAAAAACGGGATTACATATAGGGAGGGCCCCAAACCCAATATTTTTTTTACAATTATGTAATAATTATGTAGCAGTTCATACAACGGTACATGTAACTCAGGGGTAAATTTTTTTTCATGGATGTACATAAGCGTGTAAGCAATTAATAGAAAGGTCTTTGAAAATGATATAAAAGTTTCTAAATCGAATTTTGGTTCAAGCGAACTGTTTTCGATTTCAGCTCTCAAAATCTTAAAAATCTTTTATAGAGTGTAACCCTGTACACCCTGTTTCCTGTACACGTATTAATTAACACATGCATGCAGTTGAAAATGGCAGAAAACATAGTAGTTTCAGAATATCGAAACAGGACGGAGTAGAAGTTGGATTCAACGAGATTGACATTTGCCACTGTTCTATATTCGATAACATTAAATACTACCTACTCTTCAATATTTTGAACAAAAATAATCGAGCTCGAGTAGTTTATCCAGTCAGTTATCTGTTTTTGAGTCCCACGTGAACTTGAAAAACAGTATTCTTTCAATGATTTTTATATGTATAAATAATAACCTCCGTAGCCTAGTCGGTAGTGATCCTGCCTACAAAGCTGGAGGTTCCGGGTTCGAATCCCGGCGAGGGCATTATTTTGTGTATTTATTTATCAGTTATCACAAATATTTGTTCCTTGGTCATGGTTGTGTATGTATTTAAGTATGTATATGTATCTATCTATTATGTATATAATATATCGTCGCTTGGTACCCACATCACAAGCCTTAATTAAGCTTACCGTGGGACTAGGTTGATTTGTGTAAGATGTCCCAAGATATTTATTTATTACCTATAATTATACAAGCCTCAAATACATAGAGTAAAGATTTCATTTTTCTCGTTGGAGATAGATATCAAATAAAAGGTTGCATAATTTCTATACAATTCACAGGAAACGTCTCCTTGACGTTGATACGACTGCAGTTCGAACACGGAATTTCATTACCTACCGTCGATTCAGTAAGTGCCTGACTGGAAATGTTTATTGCTATTTCATTCATGTCAACTGACTATATTTGGTTTCAGGTATAATAAAATGTAAAAAATATTGGTTTCAGGTATAATATAATGCAAATGTAAATTTAGCCAAGTTGTCAATCGCTAACGCTTGGTACCGTATCGTAGTTTTCCTTCTCTGTCACTCTTTCATATTATTAGTGCGACAAAGACAGATAGCTGCCTTTCATTTACGACTGACGTTTAAGCGCTAGCGATTGGCAACTTGGCTAAGCACCCAGTTCACCTATAAAAAGAAGTCAGGTAAGTTGGGAAAAGATGAAACGGTTTTCAGAATGGGGAAAGACAGAAAGTCGTCCTTCTGGCACAGCGTCTAAATGCTACCTTTTGTCACTCGACTTACCTTATTGATTTTTTTACATGCATAATTGAGTAATTACCCTGATCATACGTTTAAAAATAAATCAAGTACTAGCCAGATACGGTCTTTGTTTTTAAGCATTCGCAAACGACGAAGAATGGAACAGTGTTTTGTACTTTTTAACGTTTTCCGTCCGTCGTTTCAATTCCATCGTTTTTCTTTGAGCTGCAGTTCGGCTTTGAACAACTAAGTATTTTAAAATGCTAAGACGGATCCCTGGAGAAACTGAAGGCGAAGTTTGAATCAACTAGACTCAAAATGGAGTAGGTAAATATTCAACTGGTTTCAATTCCTCTTCATTCAAATGTCAATCTATGGAGCATTAAATAGATTGAGTAGTTAAATAGATAAGTGCAAATAAAATACATGTCTTTAATACTCTGTGCGTTATTGAATAAATATTTATGTGGGTTCTCCAAATTATCGCCGAAAGTAATGTTATATAATACCTTCGCCGAGACTTGATCCCGAAACCTTCGTAAGTTCACTACCAACTAGGCTACGGAGACTGACACAACTGATTATGGTTTTACAACAACATAGAAAAATAATGGACCTGCCCTTCTTTCACAGGTTATAACTATTAATTACTTCTATATTTATTGCTTTTCATTACATCGTGTTTTATAAGGCCGTGCTAGGGCCGTGAAATAGTAAACTGCCAGGTTTGCTTTTCGGAATTAACATAGAAAACAAATCAAAATGCTTCAAAAAGCAAGCCCAGTCAGGTTGCATTGTAGCTCGTGTATTTGATCCTTATAGTTTCATCATCATCATCATCATCAGCCTATGTTTAGTCCACTGCTGGACGTAGGCCTCTCCTATTAACCATGCGTATAGACGCATTAGGAGGTAAATGCCCATGATCGCCACGCTGGGCAAGCGGATTGACGATCGCAGTAATGTGTCGAGTATGATGACGCTGCTGCCCGTCATCAATCTTGTAGAATGGTCAGTGACACTTCAATCCCTTAGTCGACTCTTACGACACCCGCAGGAGGAGTTGGGGTGGTGACAAATGTATTCTTACTGCCGTCACCACACGGCACCCTTATAGTTTAATTTTAATAAAATAATTGGTGATTGTCCTGATGCCTGTTACAGAAATTTATGTGGAAAGGAAATTTAAAAAACCAGCCAAGAGGATTTTTTATTGTTGAGCAGCTATCTCCGAAAATATTGACTCTAAAAAGAACTTTCTTTTGGAACCCTTATTATTTTTAAAATACCTCAACCCGGGTATACAGGGTTACAGCAAAATATAATAAATCATCCTCACTTTACGACTAGGGGTGGTACACGAAAATAGTACATTACAATACAAGTGCGAAAACAGTTAAGTTCAAAACGAGTGGCGATAAATTAAAACACGACCGAAAGGAGTGTCTGTAATCAACATGAGTTGCGAATTTCCTGTATCGTATGACGTTTTTCAGTACTCCTAACTTTTGACCTGACAAGAAATAAATCACTCCTCGCACTAGTGCGTAAAAAAATTAATCACCTATGCTGAAAAAAAAATTCTATATTTTATTCTACCACTTTATCGGCTTTATTAATATGTTGTACTTGTACTGAATTGCAAATGTATTATAGTATTGCTAACGGACACTGAACTATGCTACGTATGTATATGTATACGCACATAACGAAACTAAAAGGTATCCTATTTCTCTGCGGAACCCTAAAAAAGATGTCTGCCAGCGTGCAAGATTTGTATGAAATTTCATTAACTACTTCTTGTCCTAGCCGCACCTCAAATTAATATTATCAGCAGTGTTATTCACTTAGGAAACCGCCTTGCTGTCAGCGCTGTGTCAGCGCTGCGGCAGCGTCGAGCCTAAAAATGGTATTCACTAATGTACTTTAAACGACACCAGCGCTCGGCGACGAATGCGGCGTGAGCTGGAAGTACACTGCGTCGAGAGTTTGACGTTTAATGTATGAACTTCGTATTCTCTAACGAAAAATAGCGACGAACTCGCCCATAACCGCGCTCACAGCCTCGATTCTTAATGTCAAATAATGTTTTATGCTAGGATTTTGACAAGGCTGTCTCGACTTCGAGCTCGTTGACGAACGCAGCGTCGAATGTGTCAATAAGAGAATAGCATAGCTGGAATACGACATTAACATTTCATGCTTGTTTTAGAAACACACTTTACACAGCGCTGCGTTTCCGAAAAACATTGCCTTAATTCATCCAATTTATACAGCAACATGTTTTATAAGGAAAAACATTTTTGTAAGGTACTTTTTCTCAAGGTCTCATATGCGCATAATTAAATTAACCCAGAAACGCAAAATATTTGTTAGTATGTTTTCCTTGTAAATAAATCCAAATAATCCTGTTCTAGCTGCAGGTATAAGATATTAAAGAGTTCCTTATATAAAAATATTACACTTAGATATTTTTATTTATCATTTTTTCCTCTTTGATATTTTATTAGGTTTAGTAGTTGTACATTATTTTTAAAGTAAAATTAGTTATTATGAAGTTGAATAGTACTCGAATTTCAGCTGTCTATGTAAACTGACACAGGTTCTAACTGCTTATGTTTTACATACTTTAGATACAGGTTTAAGGTACGGCTTGCTCTCTGTATTATATAAATATTTGGCGATTTTGGACTCGAGCGCTAGAATTCAAACGCAAGCTATCTAGAATAGTGAAAATTGCTGTTTGTTTTGTTCGTATAATAGTGGTAGAAAGTGTCTATACCACGATAGCAGATAGTTGCCGACTCTTAAAAACTGATACTGTACAAGAGTGTACACTCAGTTTTGTAAATTTCTTATGTACTTACTGTTGATGCTTCAAATAAATAAATTAAATAAACATAAATACAACTCTGTGTACATTAGTTTTTAGGTAAATAAAGTGTAATTCTTTATTCAATTGCTCAGATTACAATACCTTTACACTGTTATCTCATTATAAATCTAATAGTTTCCGAACATCACGAGAATTTCACTGTTGTGATCATTACTTTGTCATTATCTATACGTACGCACCTTGCCGGTGGCACATTTCACGTTTGTTACTTCGGCCTTCTCAGGACAGTCCGATACGATAATGTTCCAGTTTGACTTCCTTGGCAGTAGCCTTAATTTTGTCTACGTGTGTTCGTCTTGGCATTCCGGAATGCTTTTTCATAATTACTAAAGGGTAGGTAAATTGTAGTGATTACAAGCGTGACTGGAAATAAAATCGTGTCCAAGTGTAATTATTTATTGGGATTATTTTAAATTAATATATATTATAAAGTGAATTAAATAAATACCTACGCTTAGTATGAATATCAATACATTTTTAATATGTGTCTAAGTGTCTATTGTGCCTACTGTACCAATATTTACAGGCTGTTAATTCGATAAATTTTGTCAGCGCAGTATTAAAGGAATGAGCAAGTTTTTTCAACTGTTTTTAAATTATTTTAAAGCTGCGTGCATCGTCTCTACTTAAAACTTCATTTTGAAAACGAGTTATTTTTTTCCTGAAAATAGTTTTCATTGTGTGTTGCTATTCATAAATATGTTTGACAATTGTCTCGTCCGCTATTTCGTAGCTGCTTTACTGTCGCATAAATACTATTTGGCAATCTCTGTGTCATATCTCTGAAATTATTTCTCCCATTACACGGACCGTAAATGTCCAGGAATTATGGGCGCACATTATTAAACCAATTTTATTATCACTGACGGAGAAACGGTCTCTAAATTGACGGTACCATTGCCGAACACCTTTTACTGGTGAGGTTTTTCTGATATTACACCGCATAAATCCTGGTTGATATTCATCGTTACTGATTCCCGGGACTTTATTCAGGAGCACGTTAATAGACCTATTGAGATTAGATTGAAATAAAATTATTATGGAAATTAACCATTATACGTTAGATAAAAAATCGTCCTTTTTTATTTCAATCTTATTCATATATTTTGTATTTTGATAAGTTCTGAAGTATGAGAGTGACGCACTGAATATTTAATGTGATTGTGTGTTTTAAAAATAATATAAAATATTAAGCCAAAACGGTAAGGTCTCCTATTTAGATAGAGATAATTTACTTATTTAAAATCTTAAATAAGTAAATTATCTCTCATCTATCTCTATCTTTAATTCATTTAATCTTGTTTCTTGTCTAGTCAGACAAGAAACAAGATTAAATGAATTAAATTAATACGTAGATACCTAAGTAAATTAATGTCGTTTTGGTTCCGCCGGCGAATGCTATTTTCCAAGACCGCTTAAAAGCAAAGTTTTGGTGTTAGGTGCTTAACGTTTAAATCCGTTAGGAATAAGCCAATTATATCGGGCAAGATTAGGGCCACCATCAACTTTCATGATTTCCTCCAAGTTAGTGGGCGTGATAATGATCAATTATCTTCCCAGTTTTAGATGGAAAAGTCTGCCTGTGTTTCTGGATTTGCATTTCTGTGAAAACGTAATTCACTTATTCGCTGCTCTTCAGAAACGGAGCAAGTATTACTCTGAAGCAATCTAGACATACCATTCCTTTTTTAAATTTTATCCTTTTAACATACTACGAACTAAAGTTTCTAAACTTACGGTCAAATAATACGAGTCAGGTGGAAATATTAATAGAAAATACTGCATACGGGCTGATTTCAAAGACAGGCTTCAAATGTGTACAGGATAAGTAGAATCCCTTTTAACATCAGATTAAATTATAATTTTCCTGTATTCATCATAATAATTGAAAAAAAAGCTCGTTACACTGATTGTTTAAAAATACCACCATAATCACGAGACTTACTATTTTCACATCCACGGAGTTATCTGACGATAAAATTACATATTTTTGGATTCTATGAAAAAAAAAAACAAGGGAAATCCAATTAACGTGGATATTCCATTGGATTCCAGTTATTCAGTACATATTTTAAAAATCTATTTGAAAACAGTGTGTTTACGGTATTTTCTATGAAATTTTATACACGTATTCTATGACCGAGAGTTTTTGACATTGTTTCTTTTAAAGCTACGCATTTAACCCTTCAAAGGCAATAAATTTCTCCTCAAGGTAAATATTTCTATATGATGCCTTCACGCCTAGACTGGCACGTGTAGAAAGATTAATCCGGGGGGTATATTTTATTTTTAGAAATCCCTCCCGTGAAAGGAATAATTTTCAACAGTCTAACAGAGCAAAATTCACGCAGCTATTAGTTATTTTGTATTAGCCGCGGGGATTCTAGTATAACTCGTTTACCGCGAAGTAATCGCTTTAATTGGTTGTCATTCCTTTTGTTCCCTACCCTGCGACCGAAAATAACTTTTTTATAATAAACATAACAATAATCGTTGGCACGATAATGGTATGGTATGGTAATCATGGAAAATAAAGGAGGTCACCGCAATTACGAGGCAGTATTGACCTCGTTTATTTCCATCAACAAATGCAAGTTTGATTGCTCTGAAAATTCGCAGCCAATGGAAATATAATTAAGTTTTTATCGGTTGGCAACTGTATTGTCAAACTTAGTTTTTTAAGAGGATTTGGTGTTCAAAATACGAAGCGACTGTAATATTAAAGCTTTTTTTATATATCTTTTTACAAAAAAATGTGACTGTCACATACAGTTCAAAAATATGTAGAATATCTCTCGTTTAGAAAAAAATAAATAAACCAGTCTAGTCGGTTTGAGAGATTTTCTTTTGTGCCTTAAAAATGCTTCTGCTACAGAGTTCCAAGGGACTGTAGACGCCAATTAAGTTTTTATTAGAGCTTACACCTCTGTGACTGACTTTCCTTCAAGACTCTTTTTATTAGGAACAGAGAGGTATAAAGTTTAAATCAATACAAAATACTGCCTGAATTAAATTATGAATTAGCTTTACTTATTTAATATTATTACTTAATTGAAAATGTTACCATATTTCATATTATGCTTATGTTACCTACGAATGTATTTTTTAATCGATAAATTTTACAATGTAGTGAAATATGTTCAGATAATGTTGAGATTTTATTTAAGTAATTTATTGATGTTGACGTGTAAACTGGTTTTATAAAATAAATGTGTCAGTGCATACAGAAAAGTAGGTACCTACCTTGTCGCGTTGCTTAAAATGGGCTTTATTAAAGAACACGCAAGGTCTATTTTATGAGTCGTCGTTCCAAGTGCACTGATACAAATGACTATGACTATGACTGCGACTACAGAGGTTTGGAGACGGACAGACAAGATAGTGATCTTATTAGGACTGTGTATTGTCATTAAAACTAATATACTGCATATTTTAGTCCATGTAATCCATTTTTTATCAACAAAAAAATATTCATCTGATAACAAAAATGTCTAAGACGGCATTTGCACTATTTGCTTGTTTAATATTACCGTCAAAAGTTCTGTGTATTAATTTAAAACATTTATAGAAAAAAAAGATAAAAAAGACGCAAATTCTACGCTGAATTTCTGCAAATATGTAAATTACATCAAAACTTTTCGGTTACTCTAGTTAACCATGTTAACTAGTTACAAAAGTCAATGGAGTAAAGTTTAAAACTATTAACTTTTAATGGTTTAATACTAAAAATAATCCCTTTACAATCTAGGGTAGATAGGTGTTCGTCGCGTCGCAGTGAAGTTTTAATGACGTTCCTAACGATCACGGACAACTAGGACACGCTTTGCAATCAAATTAAAACTCGTATTTTACTTTGACAATCTTTTATTTATTTATCTTTGTTCTAGCTGTCAATACATTAATATAGTTCAAAATCAATCATTTCAAAGCGCCACAAAATGATAGTATTTAATAAAATAGAATAATTACTTATTCATAAACATTGCAACACTTAACTAAACAAAAATACATACAACATACAGGGTGGAAAGGGACGACGTTCCTTCCCGCTACCGACCGAGTCTACCAACCTATACGATGAACTTTCAGTATGGGACCAACATTGAAAGCGTACCTACATGGAAAATTGACTTTGTATGAGGGGTTAATATTTTTTTTTAATATTTCGATGTTGATCCCATACTGAAAGTTCATCGTAATAGTTGGTAGACTCGGTCGGTAGCGGGAAGGAATGTCGTCCCTTTGCACCTTGTATATGCATGCATCAGCCTATGATAGTCCCTTGTAGGACGTAGGCCTTTCCTATTTTTAACAATGCTATGCGCATTAGTTAAATGCCCGTAATCGCTGGGCAAGCGGATTGGCGATCGCAGTAATGTGTCTACTATGATGACGCTGCTGCCCATCATCAATCTTTTATCAAATAATGGTCAGCGACACTTCAATCCCTTAGTACAACACCCGCAGGAGGAATTGGGGTGGTGATACATGTATTCTTGCTGCCGTCACCACACGGCGCTACATATATGCTATCTAGAAATAGACAAAGCCGCGAAAAATGCTCTCATCTCAGCATGATTCTGACGTGAGCTAGCTCTCATGATCTTCCGATGAAACCATCAGGTGGAAAACACAAAGGGTAACGAACACACAGAATTCCAAAATTTATGCAATCATAAATTTTAAAAATACTAGGCAACAAAAAAACAGTAAAAATAAACATAAAAAAATTACCTTAGGGACGCTTTTACAAATCTGAGCTCATTTTCATAGTCATAGTCATAGTCATAGTCATTTATTTATAATATTCTAAATATTACATGTCAACAAGTTATTATAAAATCAAAATGGTAAAATAAAAAGAAAAAACCTAATTATAGTGTAAGTTTGTACATGACAATTGTGATTCGATTACATTTTAAAAATAAATGTCATACAATAATAAATTAATTAATAAGGTAGGTACATGTCAATAATAATTCGAAAAACTAATTTGATGTAATTATTCCAGGATTTAAATTATAAAATGTCAGGTAGATTGAAATAATCATTAAAATCATAAAACGAGTGGTGCAGTAGCCATTTCCTTAATTTATTTAAAAATAGTGTTGTGCTACCTGCATTCTTTATCTCCGCTGGGAGCTTATTATAAACCCTAGGTCCAACCTGTGACATGATTTTGGATGACTTGGTCAGTTTTATAGGGTCAGTGCGGAGTTGGTGTTTGGAGCCATGTCTTGTGCGCGTGATCATTTTGCACGGGAACGAGTCCAGGTTTTGGTTGACGTGTTTTGCAACTTCATAAATGTATTGAGAAGGTAGTGTAAAGATGTTGTTTTGTCTAAATAACTCTTGCGCTGGAGTACGAGGCGGAACTAGTGAAATTATGCGTATAGCTCGCTTTTGTAAAATAAAGACACGATGCCATTCAGCAGCCGTTGCCCATAATTCTAAGCCGTAACACATCGAGGAGTGGAAAAGTGCGTAGTAACATGACCGGAGTTCCTTCGGAGGTAGCACGCGAGCTAACCTGCTTAGAGCGTAGCATGAGCCTGATAGTTTTAAACACAAGTTATCTATGTGTGCGTCCCATTTCAGGCTGGAGTCCAGTGTAATGCCTAAGAATTTGGAGTTCTGCACTTGTGGTAAAGTAGTGCCATCTATATCTATGCCTAGCGGCGCGGGAGGCCGTCCGCCGAGGTTAATATGCAGAATTTGTGTTTTAAATAGATTTAATACCAATCCATTAGCGCAAAACCAGTTGAGCAGTCTACCGATGTCAGACCTCAAGGAGTCCTCCAGCTGCGGCACTGTGTTTGCCGTGATGATGTTGCACGCATCGTCTGCGAAGATGTACATGTCTCCGTCTACTGACTCAGGGAGGTCATTGACCTGGATAAGGAAACACAGATTAGCGAGCGAGGATCCCTGGGGCACACCGATGTCGACACCACCGTAATTCGACTTAACCTGACCATTATTCAAAATAACAGCCTGTTGACGATTTGATAGGAAATCTAGCATTAATTGTAGTGCTGGACCCCTAATACCTAAATGTTCAATTTTTTGTGCTAGCACCTTGTGGTCACAAAGGTCAAAGGCACGGGTCATGTCACATAGCAATATTGCAACTTGACTTGCACCTTCTTTGGCCGCCATGATTTTGTGGACGATTTCGCGTATAACAGTAGTACACGATCTGCACTTCCTATACGCATATTGCTTATTGCTTAACAATGAAAAGGTTTCTAAAAATGTCGATATGCGTTTAGATAGGCCGTTTTCAAATACTTTAGCGATTGCGGGAATTATGCTAATGGGTCTGAAACTTGTAAGGGTGTCCTTAGGTCCCTTGCCTTTGTAAATGGGTACGACTTTGACATTTTTAAAGATAGAAGGATATAATCCGTTTTTAAGTAAGTAATTAAAAATTGAAACAAGATGTGATAATATAGTAGGTAAGGCCACTCGGAGTAGTTTAGTTGAGATGTTATATATGTCACATGTATTTTTACTAGCGATATCTTGTGTTATTATTTTTTGTAATTCCAGTCATCATACTCATCATCAAGTAAATCTTTACTAATTTTCAGCTAACAAATGAAATGTGCAGATAAACATGTGAACGGAGAAAAAACATATGAAAATATTTATTATTTATATCTGCTTTTGTTTCAATTCTACTTTTTAATTCGATACCATTCAGCCTGCCTTACCTCATCTATTTTGTTTTATTGAATGTGAAATGAAAACTACTTCCTTGAAGTATGTTCTATCAGCTTTGTATCCAACGTCCCCACCGTGGCAGTCTCATAGATCAGTGCTGCGATGTCTCCTATTAACAAAGCGAATTCTGCATGGCACTGTACTCGCATACCATGTCTTGGAATGTCACTGCAATTGCCTACCTTGCAGGGGCTTGTGCTAGGGTCAGGAATCAGTTACATTACACCGATTTACCACACAACTCAATTCGCCCTCACTCGCGCAACTGATGGAATATACGACGTTTGTCGAAATGCCCACTTATAAGTCAAAAGGGTCGTCACCATCACTCGACACGGATTAAAATAACAATAATAAAATTAAATGTATACTTCATTTCAAACACCATGGCCCGATTCCACTTAAAACGGGCATAAAACGTAAACAATAGGATTAGTGATAACAAAAGAAACCTGACTACATTTTTTTGCGGCGGGGTGTTTTTGTATTTTAATTTTCAAGTACCTAAATGTCTCAATCTCGCTTTAGTTGCATGCAGGTGACCCGGCACGAGCTGATTTGAAGTAGTCCAATTACATAGATAACAAAAGACAAACATTATGAGCCCTATTGTTAAGTTTTAAGTGCCATCGGGCCATGGTATTTGAAATGTAGTATAACATGTAGTACCTAGTCAAATGCTATACAATTAATTATCATATCTCCTGATCAGAAAGTTCATCTATTTTCGTAGGTCGAAAGTTGCTCTTGCGTCCCTAGGGTCAAAATTATTTCTTATTGAAGCTTAATCGATTCTTTTACTTTTTTCAAAGTCGAAATGAACAGTAGTGTTTCATTCGGGTGAAAATGACCCTTAGTTAATAATCTACTATTCTAACAACAAAGGACATTACCTAATCCACAGCCAGAGACGACCTACTAAAGGCCCGAAGGAATGTCACTGATTCCATGGAGGATACAATGATGCCGTCCCACTTTCACGATGCCATGTAGGAAGTACTTAAGAGACTGAACTTGACACGCAAACGCTAAGGGTGTGGCTCCACTGACGCGGAGCTGAACAAAATTGACCAATTACATTCTTCAAATTCGAATTCCAAACACTGTGATGCGGTCTCATTGGCCGAGCTACCACAGTTCCGCTCCGCTCCGCGTTAGTGGAGCCACACCCTAATGCTTTTCACTACAATCGAAGCGGACTCAATAATAACTCATATTAACTTACACCGCTGGTGGCACTCACAAGCGTAAGCTGCAATGAAGTTTTACACCAGCGATGAGCATGAAACGGAGCCATTAATGAATCTGCTCCGCTCGCGATAGACAACTGAAACTTTTCGATTCAAAGAGAAAAGGCCAAAGTAGACTGATTGTTCGCTCCAAAAATCTTCTACGAAGTCAATTTCGTCTAAATCGTTACAGCTGTTTCCGAGATCCCCGAGATGAGAGTGTAAGAATGTAGATATTTATGAGATTCCTCTGAATGCGCTTAGATAGAGCAGATGATTATTATGAAGTAGTGATACTGTGGCCATAATACAGTATTATCAAACCGCGATTAGAATGGGATTCGAAAGTACTGTTGATACAACGGTGTATAAGTCAATCTAGGATATATTTATAGTTATATTCATATGTTAAAAGTTTAAGCGCGGAGACTTACAGACAATAGATTAATTAATCACTCACTCTCACTACATCTATAAAAAAGTCTTTTCTTGGAAAATGTTGTGTCAACAGTACTTACCCTTTTTGATTTCGGTTTGATAACACTCCTACGCAGTTATTTTTGATTTACCTAATTCTCTTTTAATTAACTATTCGCCGAAAATATTATGAATAGTGGTAAAAGTATAATTTGACGTTAAATGTACCAAATTGATAAGCCCCACGACGACCACTCAAGAATAGTTAGAAACATAGTATCTATCAATAATATCTAGTATAAGTTCCCAGAATGAGACAATTCCGTGCCTTTTACTTAATATTTGATTTGGTAACTTAAATCACTCTGACAAAATAAAAATCTACAACAAACATACCATCAGTCACTGATAAACTCCATCAGAGCCAAATTAAGATGGGTTCCATGAATAATTGAACCACAATCTGTCGGACAACATTATATATCTGACGAGGGACGGGCGGTCGACAAATTTTTCATTGCCATAAATGTTTGATGGCCTACAAAAGCGCAGTTGCTTGATGGTCAATCTTCGGAATGGAACTGTTAGTGTCAATAAAATTTATTTCGACTATAAGCCGTTAGTGTTTTGCTCTTAAGAGTTGCGTAAAGATGTGTAATACAATCATATACTTCGTCGATAGCAACCAGGTAGAGGAAATGTCGTGTCTGACAAGGAGCCAATCCATTCGATTTTTGTTTGAATTATACAAGGTGCATACCTATAATGCATTATATTCTCGATAATCATGCCATATACAGGGTGTTTTTTTTTCGACCGTTCAAATTCTACGTAGTGAATGTGTAGGTCATACTGACCAACTTTTACTATGGGGACAAAGTCGAAATCGCGAAAAAAAAATCAGCTGTTTCATACATTTCGGCCGGCGTAATGCCGCCAATTTGTATGAAACAGCTGATTTTTTTTTCGCGATTTCGACGTTGTCCCCATAGTAAAAGTTGGTGAGTATGGACCTACACATTCACTATGTAGAATTTGAACGGTCGAAAAAAAAACACCCTGTATGTATGTAATATAAAAAAGACCGCACAAAGCCGAGCGTGTTGGCGCCAACTCGTATCGGAAGCCAAGATCCACTTCGGGTCGCTGAGCCAAGAGAATAAGTGTAGGTAAGTAAGTATATACTTATCTAGGTAGGTAAGTAAGTG
This sequence comes from Thaumatotibia leucotreta, assembly GCA_025490895.1. NCBI lineage: Eukaryota > Metazoa > Arthropoda > Insecta > Lepidoptera > Tortricidae > Thaumatotibia > Thaumatotibia leucotreta. Next base: position 35,578 of record JALPQI010010510.1, read on the forward strand.
TAGGTAAGTAAATATAATTACCTAATTAAAAATATTAACTAACGTAGGTAACTATTAGCACGCTTGAATGCGAGAATGTGATATGTTTTACATTTACTTTAAGTAAAATTGATACAGATCTGATGGCCACACGATATTAGGATTTGTAGTCTCTAGCAATCAGTTAGAAATGTAAATACGTACGACGCCTCGCCTGTTCGTGAGTGACGTCTGCCAGATTGTTTCTCGCGCATACAGATTAGGATGCTGTCTGACTGACCACACGTCGTTCCGGTGCGTTTGTGAGATGAACGCTGCAGGCGATACTGTACGGAATACTTGAATGTGCTTTTATTCTACTACAGATGCCTAATCGTCATGGATCAAAATTGTGAACTCACTGCTGCCCATGCTGCTTTTCTTGACACGAAAAAGCATTGTTATGTCCTCGTTGTTTCATCGGTGAACACTTACATTAATGCAATTGAAACAAACACCTCTTTCAATGAGTTAGCCACTTTTTTCGACCTTAATTCAGGATATCAATCAATGTCTTAGATCTGAAATAAAAACTACTAGTCGTCTCTTTTACTCGAGTCATTGAGGGCCCGAGTACTGAAAGAACTCCGTCTCGCTCCGCCGCCCACGTCACTTGGCATGCATGGCAAGATTAATGAAAGCTGGCGATGTGAATTGTGAATATGTACGGAACCCTCGTTCGAGCTCCATATTCGGTGAAATAACGAGCCACGCGTGTGGACAGTCGCTTCGAACACGTACTACATTTTTATGCTAATATTATTTAAAGACTGCCAGTCTTTGGGGGAGGCCTGTGTTCAGCAGTGGACGTCTTTCGGCTGATATGATGATGATTATTTAAAGATCAATCCTCATGAATTATAACTATGAAAACGGATTATATCGCGTATATATGTTTGTCTGGAAGTAGAGTCTGAATGTAATTAATATACTTAGGTACGCGAAATTATCCCGTTCTATTAGTTTTATTTATGATTTATTTAATAAATAATATCAATCTTCATTATTGCGCCTTAATTGACTATCTGCAAAAACAGGAATGATGAATGTAAAAATTCTGATTTAGATAAAACCTTAAGTTTTATCTATTCATTATGATGATAATAATTATATATACCTAACATCTCCTTTTTTGTGCAATTTTCGTGACATGATTGATTATTTTTATAAATAATTTGATATCCGTAATTTTGAGCAAGGACTAAATTAAATAGTCTTTATTTATGTTTCGCGCCGGTTATCTGTGTAAAAGAGAAATATTGGATAATTGGCGGCACGAATTGAATTCTATTTTGAAGCTTTTAAATGTATGAATAAATATCTTGGGACATCTTACACAAATCGACCTAGTCCGGCGGTAAACTCAATTAAGGCTCGTGATGTAGGTATCTAGGTATTATCAAACCTGAATCAGAAAGGGATTCGAAAGTACTGTTGACACAGCAAATGATACAATGTTTACCTTGAAAATAGATGTCTATAGATGTAGTGAGTGATTAATTAATCTATTCTCTGTCTCTGCACTTAAACTATGAATATGAATTTAACTTTGAATATTGGCCTAGATTGACATAATTATACACTGTTGTGTCAACAGAACTTTCGAACCCCATTCTAATCGCGGTTTGATAATACCAGGCGGCGATAGATATAATAGATACTTAAACACATACACAGACACGACCAAGGAATAAATATTCGTGATAAATAAATACACAAATAATGCCTTCACCAGGATTCTAACCCGGAAACTCTCGCTTCGCAGACAGGGTCACTGCCAACTGGGCTACGGAGGATTTTCATTTACATAATAGCCTTAATACTTTTCTCAATTCAATATTGTATTATTCATTATTCATAATACGTAATAATAACCTATTGATACGTATAAAATATTTAGGTTTAGTACACTTGTGATCTCGCAGATACACCCCCGTGACATAATTTATGTAACGGAATAATCAAACGGCACATTCACCGTTCACTAGTTTTGTGATTAGACTTAATTTCTCAATTCATTTGGGCTTGTCTACGTTTTATGTGTGCGTGGTATTTACATTGTAATTAAGACCGTTTGTACAATGTTACACCTTTGACAATAATGCTTCGGTAACATTGGCACATCATTTAAATCTAATAAATAGAAAAAAAATATGAGAAATTTCGACAAAACAGATGACAAAGGTGTCAAATGCGTAACGATAACGAAGTTACTTATATAGGCTGTTTATTTAATTTGAGCGAATCCTCTTAACGGAGATTAGCATAGGCCATAATAGTGCAATCGAGCTCATAAACACAGTACCTAAATCTAATGAATTAAGAGAAAAAAGGTATACATATTTAAGAAGCCGACTGTAAATAATTACATATTTCAACGAGAAACGGAAATTAATCGCGTAAAATTACGTTAAATATTGTCCCGACGTTTCGTCTGTCTGCGACCAGAGATTATTTAATTATTTGTTAAAACATAATCTAACACGACATTACAGTTAAAAACCAATGCGTCATGAAACAAGAATTAATAATACAATTTAGAAAAAAAAGATTAATTGTATATAAAATAGTAGATTGTACAGCAAGGGCATAAAGTGACCCATATTTAACCGAGTCAATTTTTTGATCTGAGCGAAGTGAAGACCAAAATAGTAGACGAGGGTAAAAATAGACATTTATGCCCATGTTGTACTCTCTGCTTTTCACTTCGTTTGCGAGAAAAGTAAAACACATTTTCACTACAATTTACACAACGGAGTTGTCATAAAGCGAAAGAAGAAAAATATAAAACCAATACCCGCCAACTAATTTTTTAACTTTATTTTTTAATTTTCAACCTGTGATCAGAGTTTCAGTTGCTCGGTTTTCTGCCAACTCAAACATTTCGGAGCATTTTTGAACGATAATAGATATCTATTTAATGTGATTTACTAAATTTAATAACAGAAAATAAATAATTCTAATATTGTACCTATAATAATAATATTGCACTTAATATAAATAAAATAATATAACAAGTTTTGTTAGCTACACTATTTTATTGCTCAATAAAATTGTGCAATGTTTTAACTGTTTCGCTGTTTGGACCGATTACCTTAGCCTAAGAAAAAAAAATACTTTTATGCTCTAGACCATAAAATGCGATTTTATGTCGTCTGCGCACGACATAAAGGTACACTTTTTGAACATGAGAAGTGAAAATGTTATTTTAGTCCCTGCATAACGGGACTAAAACTCTATTAATCTCTACGGACTAAAGTAGTTTTTTTTTTTATTGACGTTGGAAACCCGTAAACAGCCACACTCACGGTGTTCAAGAATAAAGGATAGTCGCTATTTTCAGTGCTTGTGTATGACCACTTTTGTGCATGCCGTGGATACAACCTCTAAACTTTTTTTTAATTGTCTTTGGAAACCCCTAAACAACCATTTCTGTTGTTTATGATTTATGAACGAACGATTATTGCCATTGGAAAAAACCTCAAAATGTCAATCGTGCAAAAATATTAAGGAAAATCGATTTATTTTCTTGATATACATGTATATTTAATACTTGTTGAATATATGATTAAAATTGAATCCAATTTATTACTTATGTTTTAACCAATTAGCTTCAAAATAGTTTTATAGTTAGTTCCAATTCTTTGGCTAAATATGCAAGTATTTAAAGCGTCATATTTCGAAAAAGGAATACAGATAAAAACTAAAACACGTAACGAATTTGATTGCTTATTTTTTGTGTTTTTGTCCATAAGTAATATTGTTCAAATCGTATAATTTACGATATCACGTCATGCGATGAAGAAGTATTAACGCCTTACCTACTCCAGAAAGAAGAATGCAAAAGTGGTGGTGCAAAATCTTTTGCCGCCAAAATCTAGTGTAATTTTTATTCAAAGGCGTATCAAACTTTTATGGACTGAAAAACTGGAAAGCAAATTAGGTACAACATCATTTATGGAAGGCGTATTTCTGACATATTTTGATGAAAAATCTAAGAAATATCAACCGTCATCACCTTGTCGCATATTCCACGCTTAAAACCACACTGCAACTAATCCATATAACTCGAAAAAGTTTGCGAACTTATCGTCAAGTGGCCATGTTCCGAAGAAATCGGAAGTTTTGACATCGCAGAACATATATTTTTTTTGTTTCTTACTTGTTCTTTCTGTTAATAAATACTGAGATTATGTAGAACGTAGTTTTTTTCCTCGCATTCTAAGTGAAAAGTAGAGTGTTTAATTCGGGACTAAACAGCCATAATTACTGTTGATGAATAAATATCTCGTGTCATAATGGCCTGTTTTAGTCCCTCGTTTTAGTAATAGTAGATTGTTCAACTATTACTGACTTGTTAGGTGGGCTACTTTTGGTTTGCAGTAAAAAAAGTAATGATATCAAAGTAAATTCTCAATTATAACTTTGATCGTGTAGTATTTATGTTTTATTTTGTAATTATAATTGCCGATTTCCAGTACTAATACTAACGGCCACTGTGCTACAGACAGACATACTGACAGACGAACATACGGACATGGCGAAACTATAAGAGTTCCTGGATGCTTAGCCAAGTTGCCAATCGCTAGCGCTTAGTAGCGTATCGTAGTTTTCCCTCTCTGTCACTCTTTCATATTAGTGCGACAAAGACAGTTAAGCGATTAAGCGTTAGCGATTGGCAACTTGTCTAAGCACCCTGGAACATTAAAAAGGGCAATTGAAAGGCTTTTAAGGGTCTTGCATGTGCATACACATAAAACAAAAGTTAATGAAAATTCAAGCAGATGACGAAAATAAAATTCTTCTTTACTGTGCTTAATAGTCACCATTAGCTGCTTGGAGCATGTAAAAAGCATGTATTTTTTATGTAAAAGCAGTGTGCTTCAATCTTTAATAATGTAACTGTATGCAACCTCCTGTCACTTACAGATACTGTTCAGATGGATTTACCTTTGGAAAATGAATGTTTGCTTAATATTCAATTCTACAGGAGAGTCACGAACCTTGTCTTCTAACTGATCTTTAAATATGTACGGTAAAATTGTAAATGACGTTTTTTACCACTTCAGAATTATTTATTGCTTCTAGTAAATCTTAAGCACAGATTACATATTAAATTTCTTAGCAGAAGGTACAGATTTGTTACTTCCAGATCCAGCTTTGCTATTAGTTGTTGCTATAGAGCTAACATCAGCATTGGTTTCTGCAGCATCAGCATTGGCACCATCATCGGAGTTGGTAATGGTTTTGCTTCCCTCGATATATTTTACGTTCTCATTCTCGTTTTTTTCGTCATCATCTTTGCCATTTTTGTTGTCGTTTTCATCATTTTCTTCATATGAATCGCCGTAATCGCCGAAATCCATTTGGGGGATAAATAAATTTTGTTCTTGACCAAAGCTTTTATATGAATCTGTAATATTGTAAATACTACAATTAGTAACTTTATTATTTAAATAATGCTTTTACGATTGAAAATAATGAATTCACTTAGATTGTTTAAGAAAAAATATAGTACATTACAAAATAATACCTTTTAAGTGAAAAGTAGGCATGGAGCACTTTATTATATATTTGGGACACGATGCTGAAATAAAATAAGATCATCATCAGAAGTATTTATAAGATCTATATGGCTATTTACGAGTTTAATGTGGTCAAAGGATCCGTATCGGAGGATTGTAACAGAGAACGTTTATAGGCGATGCAAGGAAAAACTGTAATATTATTATTTCCAATTTATCAGTCTTATTGAAATTTAGTTTTTTTTAATTATCTGAAGTTAAATTTTTCTATTTCTATAAAGAGTCACCTTCCCCGAGGACAGACGTCACTTTGGGGTTAGGACTGTTCAGAATAATGCTATCCAAAGCGAGGTGAAGAAAGCTACTTGTATCGGCGCTCTTTGATTATATACATTCATTACGGAAATATTATATTTGCATAGTAGCATTAGTGCCCAGACACACCAACTCACCCCTTTCACATTATATCTCTCCCCGTTACTGAGTCCACTGCCATCCAAGTCCTACTTTTACGGTGTAGTTATAAAGGAATGATGTGGAGTTGTGTGTTGAATAGGGTTGTACTGTAAGCAGAAATAAGGATAACAAATACTTACTTAAAGGCGCATTTTCAACGACTATTGATAAAGCAGCAAAAATAGCCAAAACTCGAAACATGTTGCGAATACTCCGTTAGTGCCTGAACATTAAGTAATCGTGTAAAACCAGAGTAGCAAAGGCATAAAGTGTTTTATGTACTTTTACATTTATTGGTTCCTTTATTAGCAGGTCGTGAGCAAATTAAGTATTAAAACAATTTAATGTCCACGATTGTGGAAGCGGGTTATCGTCTCTGTACGAGCCAGGGCCAAGAACCGTTATTTTCTCCATACAAAAATAACGGTTCTTTTATCGTTAAATAAAAAATATAAATACTATCTAATATAATATAAACATACCTGGGATAACTCGGGGCATTTATACGAAAGTGATGTAGCAAAATATTTTATCGACTAAAAATATATCGATGTTACTGTGAAGGACAACATCAAAATGTTATTCGGCTTAAATAAATATTAGGTACTTACTCCTAAAAAATAATTTAAACGGGTATTTACGCGTTTATTTTAAAATAGTTTTCAAAATATACAATCAATATTAAAATATCAATATTTAAACTTCCATTTTGATTAAAATGATATCTGCATACTTTTACTAACTGAAGAGGCTCGATATCAGATATGACATCAAACCTCTGTACCTACTGTAATCGAGAATGTTCAACAACATATTTTATTATAATTATATCGACATCTTTTTAATCGATATCAAATCCCTATAACTTGCCCCCAGTTATCCCAGGTATGAATATAAATAATATAATATCTAAGTTAATGAAGTAATTAAAAAATATGTTATTATAAATTACATAAAATATTGAGTCATAAAGAGTACAAAATATTGGGCTATTTCGAGATTTTCGAGGTTTTTGCAAAATAACGGTTTCGGTCCCTGGTGCGAGCATATGCGGGACAGTCAGGGCCGGATTTAGAGGTTGAGACGCTTCGGGGCAACAAAGTTGACGCCCCCTGGCCCTCAATTATTTTCCAAATAAAGTAGGCAAGTTTTTTCAGTCAAGTATTTCTATAAATATTTTTTTGTCTAAACAAGTATATATTATTTTATTATTTAACAAACATATAAATATATTTTTTAGCTTTAACTAACGGAATCTTCCGAGCATTTTTTGCCGAAAAATCGTTGATGATTTCACTGAAATCCAGTTCCTGGAGTAGATCACTTTCCATACTCAAAAAAAAAATTACAAGTGTATTTTTTTTTCGAAATCTCCATTGTGGGGGCCCCTCTTTCGTGGAGGCCCCGGGGCTGTAGGCGCTGTAGCCCCGGTTGCCCCCCCTAAATCCGGCCCTGAGGACAGTAGCAATACTCTCCAGGGGGGCTACCATGATCTCTTAAATGCAGTTTCAGTTTAGATTCTGCTTGTAAATTTTTGACAGTTATTTTATGGAACCGACATAAATCGCGATTCAGATTAGGTCACAAACTGAATCGCATGGACCCGAGGATGGAGCCCTATCCTCACTCACTGGATGTCCTTGCACGTTCAGTCGAATTGTAATTATACTCTCTACTAACATATAATATAGTTTTTAGTACAGATGGTGCCTTTTTTAGGCTCTAGTGCGAGAAGTGTGTCATTTTACGTCAGGTCCAAAACTTCGGAGGGCCATCTACACTAAAAAACGTCGTATGAGACACATGCAAAAACGAAATTCGTAACTCATGTCGTGTTTTATAACATCGTCAGTTGTTTTTCATCTCATTTCATGTTTTTCGCACTTGTGTCGTAATGTACTATTTTAAGTACTTATTACCAACATGATATGGATGTAGTGTTAGACGGCTGGCAAAACGTTTTATACGTTTGGTGAAAGAAACGCATAATATGGTGCACGTAGTGGTTGACAGGAATTCGCAATCTTCTTTATCCGAAGATTTTTAACCAAGCGGCCAAGAGCATGTCGGGTCATGCTTAGTGTAGGGGTCCGTAGTTTATCAAAAACGACTGGGCTGATTAAGTTCGGAATAGATTTTAAAGTATTGCAAAGTTTTTATTTTAAGCCAATATTTTCGGCCGTGTGCGTGTCGGCAGTAAGAATACATTTGTCACCACCCCAACTCCTCCTGCGGGTGCCGTAAGAGTCGATTAAGGGATTGAAGTGTCACTGACCATTTTTTTTTTATAACGATGGATGATGGGCAGCAGCGTCGTCATAGTGGACACATTACTGCGATTGCCAATCCGCTTGCCCAGCGTGGCGATTATGGGCATTTACCTCCTAATGCGTCTATACGCATAGTTAATAGGATAGGCCGACGTCTAGCAGTGGACTATCATAGGCTGATGATGATGGTGAATATTTTCGGAGATAACCGCTTCGCTAAAATAAAAACTTTTTTTCTACCACTTTGTCGGCGTGATTAATATGTCTAACTGTACCAAAATGCTAATTTTTATTACTAACGGCCACTAAGCTATGCTGCGGACAGACAGACAGACGGACAGATGTACAGGAGTAAAACGTAAGTAAAACTGAAAAGCTTAAAAATACTAAAAACTAAACGACTAGGAGCATTAGACAGTTTCCCATCCAACGTACTGTTTTCGAGCTATAAACAAAAAACCGAAAATTAACGATTATTTGGCTCAAAAAAATCAAGCTAAATTCATAGTACCTAATATGCAAACTCGGATTTCACAACTAGGACTAAATTAAGATATTAGAACTATTTCTAGCCTGCTAGGAATTAATTCCTGGAAATACGATAATTATATTGTCATATTACAAGAAGCAAAATATTAGGCTAACAGTAGAAATGTAATCACGTTTTAACTTTTAAACTAGGGCACCTGTTTGGGTGGCGGTCAATTTATTTAATTGTTCTTGATTTTGGAGCCTTTATATTTATTCGTTACGTATGCGACCTAATTCTGCTTGTACTTCACGACACCGGCTAGATAAACATCGTCGCAAATTTCAAAGATTGTTGTGTTCCAATATGTTTAGTATTTTATTAGATTACCATACGAAACTCTTGAAAATACTGTTCATGTAAGCAGGAACAGGTAGCACGTATTCATTATTATTCACATCGCTCTCCTTACTTATTTCCTTTCACCGTTTTCGTACCAAATTACTGGGACGATCCACGCCCGTTCGCGATTCCCTTTTTTCTGCCTATCCAAAAACTTTTTAGTCATTAGTCTGGCTGAATAGATGCTCCAAAGTTCTCTAAGACCGCGGAAAAGCGTTGTCATCATTAGGGATCTGTGGTGTCCATGGCTTACAAAGAAAGTCGCAAGTTTTCTTAGAAAATAACAACTCATTATTAAAAAATATTCTATGGCGACGCTACTTTGATATTGCTTAGTCATCGTAATTTATACTTGGTTCTTACATATTTGTTTGATGTCGGTGAGTTCTGGGGTGGAATCTGTTAGTCTGTGGTTACAAGATGTGTCAGAATTAGTATTAGAAAACATAATTTTTTGAATGAGTACTATATTTGCTACCTAGAGAATCCTGTAAGTAGGGAATAAATATTTTCATCATCATCAATTAATATTCCAGGATTTTTTGTGAAAGAGCGGTTCCGAAAAACTGAAAAGCTTCTAAATCGCATTAGCAAAAAGCCTCCTTCTTCAGTAGGTAAATGATGTGCGGCAGAAACGACACGTATTATCACACAAGGTACCTGTTAAAGTTTAGTTCCATCTCATATTATTATAATAATGTCTTTCTATACTAGAAATAAGCGTATTATGTTAGCTGCAGATAGACGCAGATTGTCGATGTGCATGACTTTAATCATAAGAAGTTATTGTAAATTAGTTTCCTGTCTGTGGCTAGTGACGCGAATAACAATATTCAAGTTAATCCAACTTTGTGAATCCAACGTCAAGTCTGTTGGGTAATATTAAGGGTGCTGTTGTTTATGTGCATCAACATTCAATATTTAAATAACATATTTCATGTTAATATTTTCTTTGGTTACCGCGAGGATTACATATGAAATAAAACAATGAAAATGGATAAACTTGCGTATATTAACTAACTTTAACTTCATTCCGACGTATCGAACACTTTACAGGGTTCGTGGTCTGCGGATGCCTGACAATGGAGGAAATTTAATAGATCTATCTCCTTCAAAATAAGAAAGATAAGTAGCCTTTGGTTTTCGCTAATGAGAAGAGACACATTCCTAGAATGTAGTGAGACCATTGAGATAATGAAATATATCCAAACTTTTTATAGGATAGAAAGAAGCTTTTCTTTATCACCAGCTTGGGATTCATTAGTTC